>JAVQJS010033587.1:0-16787 GCA_036024795.1 Galaxias rostratus
CGCTAACACGGGGAGAACATGCAAACTCCACACAGAAAGGCCCTCAGGTGGGATTCGAACTCAGGACCTTCTTACTGTGAGGCAACAGTGCTAACCACTGCGCCACCGTGCCGCCCCAAGGTCGATAACTCCCACCCAAAATTATTCTAAATAGGGATAGGTGTTGTAACCCAAAAATGATATTTAAACCTAAAATAAATGTAATTTGATTGCATTGCCTAGCTTACCTTCAAAGATAAACGAGAAGTAGACAGTCCACACAAAATCAAAAGGGTATACAGTATTCACCTGTCACTAACATTCAACGCCTTTGTAATCATTTGTAAGCCAAATTACTTTTTGCTCCTTTTGTCGGGTTTCTACGTTGTTTAATACAAGAATAACTCTGACTAACTGACTCTGACTAAATCTGTTGGACTACCTCTCAGCATCAGGTGGGAGGGCTTGTGCCGGCCAACCACAAGATAGTGATACGCCAATGTCAAGACTGTCAAGTGACATTACGTGTCACAAGATCTCACAGTACCCCTTCCTCAATGGGAGGAGTTGTCATGCTCACCATTCCCGTGTGCAGATCCCACAAGGTAAGGTAGGGTGTGCGCTGGGCTTGGCTGTAGTTGGCCAGTACCAGGTACTTTCCAGAGTGGGTTATGGCTGCCGGGCAAAGAGTTAGCATGGATGTCCGGTCCTCCAAAGTGTGGAGGTGGTCTTGTGACGCCATGCTGAACACATTAAGATGGTGTGCAAAGTAGGAGCACACTACAACCTTATGGAATGAGAGAGAACAATATGCAGTAAAAGGAAAGATTAAGGGGTCATGGCGCTGTTACAAGTAACAAAATGTTTCACCCAAAAAATCTATTTGTCTGTAATTAAAGAAACTGTCAAGATGGACCTGTTCATCCCCACTAAGAAGGTACTGGTCTATGGCATTGTATTTTTCCCTGTCAAGTTGTTGCTGCTCTTTCTCCTCCTCCTGCGCCTCCCTATCCAGCCGTCGCATCCTGGCAGAGTTTGTCTCTGTCCGTCTATCCCATGGCATAACGAATGCTAGGCAACCCACAGCACAGGACAATGATGTATTAAAAACATTTAAATCGTTAGGCTTTTGTTATCAGGATAATAATTATATATTTGCTGCAAAATAGTATTTATTGTTGGTTTCTAGATGAGATTAAATGCAGGCATTTGAGCAACAACTTCTGTTTTGATAAATAACAGCCTCAAAAAGAAGTTTGCACAGCAAATTATCCATCGATTCGAATGCTTTTAAACCGTTCACCTGTTAATGCAATTCATAATCAAATACAAATAGCTAACTTGTGCTGTCTCTGGATGGAAGTATCTGCGACTGTCTCTCTCTGATCATACTGCCAGAGAAGATGGATTCTTTGTGGGATGGTTTTATTCGCCCTTTGATGTATCCAGATTCTAGCTCCCACAGAATAAGATGGTCTCTACAAAAACAGAACATAATTTCAAAATGGCAAATTATGAGATGCCTTTGCCATGATCCATGATTACGGTGAGAAGTGAAGAAAGCCCCTCCTCAACTGCTTACAATGTTTTATGCGGTATACTCAGCTCTGAAACAGGTTCGGGAATAGTCTTCAGAACAGGGGACAAACAACAGAGGTGACTCGTGCTTTTAAAAGCCAACTATATTTGGCAAGACACAATTTGACAGAGATTCAAGTTAGCGAACGGTCCTCACCTCGTCTCAGATAGGCCCAGAAGTATCTGTCCTTCCAGGAGCTTGTACTCATGTGGAGGACAGGGGACAATGTAGAGGCCGGTCTGTCGCCTCAGGTAGCTCTTCTTAACCAGGTCATACACAAGGAGAGTCTATGGAGTCACACATGCAGTACTCATGTTTCACTGTAGCGATTATGTGCGTTTGGCTAATGAGGTGTTCTATAGATCCCTATTAAACCGTGACAAACAGCTAGGGCTTAAAATTGCCTAATGGGCCATGGGTGATTTGCATTAGGAATGAGAGTGGGTACTTCTACTTTAAAAAAATATTTAAGGGAGTGTCCTTACCATATACAAGCCCCACAGACAAGGCTTTTGTCAAGGACAATTTTTTTTAAGCTGCTGTTCAATGGTAATCTATACTGTAGGTTATAGCCTACATGTCAAAGATCATCAACTTTACCCTCTAGGTAACTGAGTTTCAGACCTGGAATATGGACGAGGGTGTGTCCATGACCGTGGCTGTGGCCCGGTCAGTCAGGATGTAGAGCTTGAGGTTGTGGGCTAAAGCGATGTCTGTATTGCCAAAGAGGCCGTGCTCAACTTGGACGGGTCTGTTGGTGTACCGTTGCCTGGCCAGGTTCCAAACATAGACCGTTCCGGGTCGCAGAGACCTGCACACAGCGTACCTGACACCAGAGGGAGACAAACGCCATTTTCTTATGTGGCAGAACACACCAGCTTTGTGTTGATTTAAAGAAGTTACTTTTTTTCCTGCATGTCTCTCTGCTTTCTTCTAGATGCTGCTTCTGTAACCCTGATTCTTACATACCCCCCATAGTCAGTGGAATCGAGGATATCCCATCATTGTTTACTGTGATAACCTACCGGGGGCTTGTCCCCATGGGGATGATCTCCTCTGTGCCATATCTCTTGGGCTTGTGGACGTTGTAGGTTAGGCTTTGATCTTGGATCCTAGAGGACAGGTCCCATAGTCTTAGAGACTTCTCCCCACTGCAAAACCCCAGGCAGAACCGTAGGTCAAAGCACACCCCTAAAAGCAAACAGAAAAAACATCACAAATCTAAGTAAAGCATTTGGACTGACCTCCAGTCAGGTCTACATGTAGTGCTCTGTTGAGTGCATGCTCCTTGTTTAAAACTTCTAACTGACCTGCAGTCAGTAGCCCAGGGAAATTAGTGATGTGTTTGTGATCCTCTGTCTCAAGGTTCCAGGTCACCACCTCTGTCATACCAGTACGATGTGAGGGGCAGAAAGCCACAATGTGGGTCCCTGTCCGGTTGACAGTAATCTGGGATATGTAGTCCTGGCTGCAGCCCAGGATGGAGCGCTTGTATTGAAAGGAGGCCGTGCTAAAGAGCTCAATGTGGATGATCTCACCGTCCCTTTTGTAAGGATACCTTAAAGAGACAGTAATATCAAAGTGGTGGTTCAATTTCACAGATTTAGTGGGTTAAGGAAATGTAAAACATCTGCAAACAGAAGTTAAGAATAATCATGATAACAGAATATGGGCTGGACTAAATTTAGTAGAGAGTACGTGTTGGAGCAGAAAAGACTAATTGCACTACACATTGGTCAGAGTTTGTCCGCTGTGTCGACAGTGAAGCAGCTGATGCACTGCTGAGCTCGACGTAGCCTAGATTGTGTCCTTACCTGCAGAAGAGCAGCAAATACTCAGAGGTCATCTCCACGCCCTGTATGGAGGCAGCGCTTTGTTGGGCAGACAGGACACACAACACAGACCCCCCTCTGGCACTGAAGACGGCGGCCTGGCTTCCTGACCTGTAAGGGATAAGCCAGGGCGTGCGTGTATATTGCGCTTATTCATTTGTGTTTTTATGAATGTATGCATAATAAAGAGACGTGTGAGGAGAGACAGCAAGAGAAAGAAGCTGAAGGCGAAAGCAGAGAAAGAATCGGAAGGAAACGTACCCCACTGCATAATAAGGGTTCATATGTAAACCTTTGTAACTGTGAAGCCAGCCCCATAAACCCTCCATAAATACCCAGCCTGGCTACACACCCATGTCAAACAGTGGCCAAAGCAGCAACATGGCAGCATCAGAACTCCCCACAAAGCAATACGCGATTTGTGAGAAACAAGCCACTTCAAAAAGACCAAGTATTGTTAACCTACAGCGTGTCTGTATATAGTGCCATTTTTTCTTTTATTTTCCCTTTGATATAATAGTTAAAAAAATTGCTTGATTATTTGGGCTTTCCATTTGAACGTAGTAAACAAAACAGCCTGTTTCTAAATGTATTTTCATACTGCTTTTATGTTGGAAATTTCTTATTTCAATGTACGTTGGCACACCTGAGATCCCTCTTATCCTCATTTTGTTATACTCTACTGTTGTAGTTTACTGTAACCACACCACACCAATTTGTTTCTCTGTTACCAACACCTGGTCACTCCTCAAGTGTGAGGGTGTGGATTCCACCACCAATTATTCTAAACGGTGTCTTCTTCCCCTAGCTTAACCATGCCATGTTGTAAGATTTTTATTAAATAGCCTCAGTAAAGTGTCTAACGTTTTGGATAGCAAAAAACAGGGTATAAGGTATGAAGAAGCTTCCTGCGTACCGGATTACATTGGCCAGATGGCTGATAGGTTGACCACCTGAATTATTCAACATGGTCTTTCAAACCCGGTGGTGAAATCTGTTAAGGTACAATGTTGGTTTGATTTCCAACGCCTGTTAACAATGTGGCTATGATATTACTGAGGATAAAGACCGCAGGAAGTGACACGTCTGACTCGTGCATTTTGCTCTGAGGGAGTGATCAATAGCACTGTCTCGATGGGGGGATGTAGGTGGTCAGACTGCACATTTCATCCTCAAAACTCATCTTTAGGTTTTAGCCACATTTACCATTTCAACGAATCCAAAAACAGTCACAAGAGACTATTGCATGTCTACATTGGAGTCCATATGTTCCCAAATGATCATAACTGCACCGACCTGTACGCAAAGAGAACGTAATCCTTGATGGAGTTCTGAGACAGCAGAATGGAGCTGTCCTTGTGGAGCGGAGTATACTCTAGGCTGATGTGGACACAGCACAGTAGCGAGCAGGAGGAGGCCAGATCAAATACCTGACACACAGAGTACACATCCGGTAGATCACCACAGACGTTTTACCTATATGGCCTCCCACTGTATCCCCACTGAACAGGGTAACTTGGCATTTGAAAAAGAAACAACTTCGATTCAGCAACTGAGGGAACAGTGAGAGCCACATTGAAACATTCAGCAAAACCCATGTATTTGCAATCCTCTGTGCTGATATCACACTCTAATTTCCCTTCAACAAAAAAAATGATCAGCCAGTCGAAAATGTTACATTGCATTGAACCTGATTGCTGAAAAAAAACAAATGTATGTGATTATATCACGTTTTAGATTATTGATGGAGGAGTAAACATTTTCATCAGAGGATAATGTACCTTTACCAGGTGACTTCCATCATAAAAGGCCACCAACAGCTGTCGGTCACAGGCAGTGGTTACAACAGGAAAATCCATGGAGTCACACTCAGAGTACACGACCTTCCCAGAATGCACCTCTCTGACCTAAATTTAATGTTAAATAGAAGGAACTATTTATTTTCAACATTTTACAATATATTGTTTCCACTTTAAGATACATATCTTTAATAGTCAAATACTTCTAATAATAACGATAATAATGACTTTAATTTATATAGTGCCTTTCCTATGCCCAAGGTCGCTTTACAGGGAACCAATTAATACCACAGAACAAACAATCGACCGATAGCAGATGAACTGTCAATGACTGGTCAGGGCACTGGTAGGAGGATTTGGCATGATATTTTATGTTTTTTGATGGTTGGAGGAAACTGGAGTAACCACACAAACACAGGGAGAACATGCAAACTTCATACAGAAAGGCCATTGGCTGAGATGGGGTTAGAACCCAGGACCTTCTTGCTGTGAGACAACAGTGATATCTACGGAGCCACTGTGTTGTCCAAATACTGACTTATGTTGACCATGGTGCCCAGGAATCTATCTAAATACAATACTATAAAAACACAAATAAAACATACAGCAATGTTTGCCTTACTCCCACCTGTAGACTCTGTCCCATGCGCACCACAAGGATCCTGTCTTGCAGGCCCAGGGTCAGAGAGTTAGGCGTCAGGCCCACTGCCCCTTCCAGGGTCTTTACAGCCCGTTGTAGCTCTAGATCCCACAGCTTCAAGGTCCCATCTTCCCCAGCGCTGACTGCCAGGGACCCCTTCTGTCCCCCAGCCAGGGCTGTCACAGAGCACAAGTGGCCTAAAGGGATAAACCATGTTCCTTCAATCTGACACACTTGAGATAGTCCAACAATATAACACAACCTGGCATTTGGTGACCCTAAACGTTTTTTTAATGAAAATAATTGTTTGCTGGGCACACAATGCGATAGAATGTGGTTTAGTTAGTGACATTAGGAGAGTTGTCCAACCTGCCAGCAGAGTGTGTTGTAACCCTCCTGGGGGTACCAGGCAGGTGTAGGAGGGCACCAGGACTGGCAGGAAGGGGCGGGCACACTGATCCAGAAGGGCATGGAGGTAAGTGAATCTTAGTGGGTCACCTATGACGGGACGACATCTTACTGAGACAACAAAACAACAAGAATTCACACGTGTTCGCAAACCTCAACAGCTACTTGCAAGATGAAACTTTGCATACACAGCTTATCTGTTAATGAATCCACTAATGTGGATGCAAGCTTCTATTTTCAGCTATTTGAACTGTAGCTACTGTTAACTTTAAAAGGCTGACCTCCAATGTATCCCTCGCACCCTATCAACCTTCCTTTACAGTCATTTCAATCAGTGTAGAAAAGTGTTACTGAAAAAATCAAACATGAATCTGGCAGCAGGCTATATAAGTGATAATAGAAACAGTTCTGTTAAAATGGAAATACATACAGTACATAAAATACTGAAGAGAATATACCGTATGAGTGTCTCACCTGGGGCTACTGGGCGGTCCTCTGCGACTAGCCGGCCCAGCCGGCCTATGATCTGAGAGACCATCTGACAGGGGTCTTTCTCCAGCACCGGTCTAGACAGCTCCAGAGCTCCAGAAAGCACTGCCACGTCCACAAGCTCCCTGGGAGGAGGGACGCAACAGGTGACGGATACAAACAGGCAGGGAGACCAAAGCTACTTCTACAGCCTTATAATGGTTTGCCTCAGAGTTTGTGGCTCATGTCTCTGTCTTTTTGAAATAGGATTATATAAATATAACAATATGTCACAAATATTGCATTTCAAGCATGCAAGGCTTTACCTGTACTTACTTATCTGGTAGCACAGCCTGCTTAAGATCTTCTTCTATGTGCAGTATGGACAGACCCCAGGCCTTGTGCAGCAGGAACTCATAGTTGAACACACATTCCGACAGGAAAGGCAGGATCTGACCAGATTTGACCAGGTGGTACGGCAACCCATGGAGCTTCCTCAGGTTAAACACGTAGCTCTTCACCAGGTGCTGCTCTTCCTCCTCTTCCTCCCCGATGAGAGTCCATGCCAGTGGCTGAAATACGTTTTCGTGGATCGACCCACCCCTGGCTCGGAAATAGTCGGCGTAATCGGCGTGCACAAGCTTGCGGGAGTCTTCTGTTTTGAGGTAGCGTTTCCCACACACCCGTTCCAGCTCAGAGTGGGTCCAGCGATAAACCCATGTTTCGTCAGCATCGGCCTCCGTCAGGTGGGAGCCCAGGTCCCCTCTCAGTCTGCCCCACAGGACGTACGGCACCTTGGGGCTGCTGGAGGAGTCTGGGTGAGACAAGGCCACTTCCTGTAATACTTTGCCATCTCTGGCAAGCAGGTCCAGCAGCTCCTGATAGATTAAAGAGATTTCATGGTAGTTGAAATCAGAGAAAAATATGGATTTAGATTAGAAATATCTAAAGAGACCTAATGATTCACCTCTTCAGTAACACCTCCTCGAGAGAGTGATATAATGGATGCAACCCGTTTAACCAGCTGTGGCCCATGTCTCTTTTCAAGGCGGCTCAAAATGCCCAGATAGAGGCCCTCTAATTCAGGCTCAAGGCTAAGGTTTTCCTCAGGCATGAAGGAGCTCCAGAGCTGGGTCTCAGCATAGGCTACCTCCAGGTAGAGAGGGGACGGACAGGACACACAAGCCTGAAGGAGCAGCTTCCACTGGGGGTCCTGCAGTTGTCGGTGGTCCGCCTGCAGTTTGTTACCCAGTACTGCTTTAATTCCCTCAGGAGTGAGAGCTGGCAGTGACAGGATAGTTGGCTGAGCTAACCTCTGGAGGAAAAAAAGGACATACAGGAACAATCACTACACTATAGCAAACTATTGCATCCGCTTCTATTGGGCGATACTTACCATGCACTCAACAATAGACAGCCATTCTAACCAGGACTCAGGTCCGAGTCTTTACAGATTTCTCACCTGGAGATTGTGAGCGCATGCAGAGTCTGTGGTGGCAGATAGGAGGAGGTGGATGTGAGGCGGGAGAGGGACTGATAACCAGGAGAGGTCTGGCCCGTGTTCCTCAGACAGCTCGTCTAACCCGTCAAGCACCAGGAACACAGGCTGCTCGGCTCCAACCCTCTCCAACAGTGAGTGGAACTCATTGATTAGCTGTGGGATGCGCTGTAAAGGACAGTTCAAATGGAGTAAATTCTTAGGCAAAATGTGTTCTTGGAAAACATCAGATATTAGTTTTATGACATCTTCAGCCAAAGTTAATTGATACTTTGTAGGCTTTTGACATGACTATTGTCAAATGGTACCAGATTTAGTCTATGTGGTGGGTCTCTGTGTGTGTGTGTGTGTGATATGGTTATCATCCACCTCAGAGGGTTCCATCTGGGGACAATAGTTCTGGGCCAGTTGGACACACAGACTCTGGAGAACAAGACGGACATTCCTGCTGTCCCCCGTCAGTCCCATGTAGCAAACCAACACTCTCACATCCCTTCCAAGACAAGGATATGAGTTATTCAATTATTATGTATTCCATTACATATGGAATATGAATTAAGCTGGTCCAGTATAAATTAAGTCCAGCACAGACACCATAACAATTAGGAGCAACTCCAAGTAAAGCCAGTATGTGACCTGACTTGAGTCCTTTACCCTTGTATCCAGGAGGGGGAGAGCTGTACCACCTTGGCCAGGGTGGTGCTTTTGCCCCAGCCAGGGGGTCCCAGAAGAAGCACTGGCCTAGCAGATGACTCATTGATAACCTGCCTCAGCTCCTCCAGGAAGGAGTCCCTCAGCACAAAGCCCTTCTCCCTAAGAAAGATGGTTAGTCAGACTATCGCTTAAAAAGGCAAGAGAGTATGTCTACATGGAAAGAGGAACATGAATATACATCCATTAGCTATACCACTTATCGTATGCAAGGACATGGGGGGACTGGAGCCTATAACAGCCAACATAGGGCGAGAGGCGGGGAAGGTCGCCTGTCTATCACAAGGCCAACACATAGGGACAGACAACAACTCACATTCACAATCACTCCTACGGACAATTTAGAGTTAGAAATTAACCTGCATGTTTTTGGATTGTTGGAGGAAACCCACACTAAAACGGGGAGAACATGCAAACATGCAAAAGATTCTACCCAGGACCTTCTTGCTGTGAGGCAACAGTGCTAACCATAGAGCCAAGGTGCTGCCCAAATGCTAACAATTATACAATGAATAATCTTTGTCTATTTACTTGTCAACAGACTCTGATATGAATAGCAATCAAATGCTAACAATTATCTTTATTTATTTGCTTCTCAACAGACTCACAAAACCAAGGAGTGTCTGACATGGCGCTGGATCTCCTCCTGCTGCTTGATTATGGAGTCTTCTCTTCTCCTGATGTCACATGACCCTCTGGCCTTCTTCACCTTCATCACCCTGAAACAGGTAGGACACGAAGTCACCGACCTTACAATTTAACAACTGACGCATTTTGAACATGATCCTCTTGAGCTTCTTATGCACAACATGTACTGTTTTTGTGTGGCGGGTTCTAGGCTAACTTAATATCTTACTTATTGAGGGAGTTGATGACAGTTCTCTGGAAGTGGGAGCAGACGCGTTCCGTGTAGAACTGGTGGGATGGATTGTGTTTGGGGCTCAGGCCATTAATTCCCCAGCCCACATTGCGCTCATAGATGTTGGTGTGACGCAGCTTAATAAGTGTAAATCACATCAACACTAAAGCAATAAGTATTGGCAGTAGCAATGTGCAGTGATATAGTCTCTCTCTCTCTCTCTCTCTCTCTCTCTCTCTCTCTCTCTCTCTCTCTCTCTCTCTCTCTCTCTCTCTCTCTCTCTCTCTCTCTCTCCACACACACAACCACCACACCTTTTGGTGAACACGCTTCATCAAGCCCTGGTGCGCTAAATACAGTGTCTGGTTGACCAAAGGCCGTCCCTTCAGCAGGTCGATGAAGTGAGCAGCATGCTCGTTCCTCAAGTTGGACTGCAGGTCAGGGATGACCCTCTTGTAGCAGTGGCAGTGCTCCTCTGGAGAATCTGCCTGGGACCCAAGGGGCCGGATACCCTGCTCCACCTCTCTGTCCAGCACTGTCCGACAATGTCAAAAGATGAGCAAGGGGAAGGAAACAGAGCAAAGATCAAGTGTCACGGATCCCTATGAGCTAACGTTGGCCTGCTATTTAGGAATATTCCATCGTCATTTTTTTTTCTTTTAGCCAAGATTTATTCTCCCTATTAAACGAATGTAGGAAATGGATTTGACGGAAGTGAAACACCACCTGTCCTGAGAAGCAGTGAAGCCCCCTCCTCTCCCAGTGCCTCGGTGCCACTCCGATGCAGCACCCCCCAGAGGCGCTGGCTAGTAGCGCGCCATGCCTTTTTGGCCAGCTGCCGTCGCTGACCATCTCCGCTGAGCAGGTCAGGGTGGTGAGTGCTTCAAGAGACAGGGACTTTATCAGCCCGATTCTCAAGACAACAATTGTCAAATTCAGAAACTTTAAAGCCACTGAATACAACGAGCAAGTGCCGTGCATCAGGCAAATGAGCTACCCGGGATAAAAGGGACTCAGACAAACAGGAACTGGGGAGTTGGTACTGCAATATGTGTATATCGACTAGACTAAGTGAGTAGAAGACCGCTCCTATCGAACACTGGAAGAGACTTTGTGTCCAAACAGAAGCTAATTATACCTGGCTTTTTTTGGAGTTTTCACATTCTCTTATTAATCTAATTAAATTCTTGAGCTCCTTTGCCTGGCCTGTCTGTGTCTTTCCTTGTAAATATCACTGTACATATAGGATTATACTACAAATTCAAAAGCTCTCAAACATTATTTGCATTACAAAAAGCAGCCTAGGACAAGAGTCATGGAAACCAAACAAAGCATTCAAATATCATTGAAGTCCAACCTTCACCGACTGATGTTTTTTTAACCAGTTACACCTGCTTCAGTTTTCAAGTCACAATAGTTGTAAATTCAAAAATGCTGACTACCGTAATTTAAGAAAAATCTGAACATTCCTAATTACTATACTGTATGTATTCACATTCAGCCTTTGCAAAACACACAATAACAGTAACATTAACTAAAATAAGTAGTTGCCTACCTTATAGGAAGTAAACGGAAGATAGGCGGAATGCAATTCTCATCCACCACGTACCACATCCTGAGAAGGGTCAGTTCCTTATCAAAGTCACCCCAACTCCTTGCCCCCACCAGGTTCACCTTGGCCTCCTCCACATCCAGGGAATCATGTGACAGTAAACTCTCGCTCATCAATCTAGAATTCTTTGCTTGGTCCTCGTTATCTGTGAAGTCAGCATTCCCGGATCTGATGTTCGATTCTTGGACTAAGATACCTGTGTCACTTCCCGTAGCGATGCTGGATTGGGAGTCAGATATGATGTCATCCACAGGTTTGTTTTTGGCCAACCTTTGTCTGTCTCTCTCCAACACACTGACAATGGACATAAAGGCTTCCATTTCGATAGTGTTGGGAAGACTCTGGACCTCAAACTTCTGACCGAGAAACAGCTGGAAAAAAGTAATCTTAATAAATAAAGACACCTTGTCATGTAGAACAATATCGCTAAACATTCTAACAATTTTCTACAAGGCATTGTAATAATAACAATAACAAATACTTTATTTTCTTAGCTTTTCTCTAATAAAGTTACAAAATCTGTTAATGAAATACGGTACAAAACCCAAAATTTTAAATTAAAATCTTAAATTAAATTAACATTATTGACATCACTAGGCCTCTATTGTACCACGAATGTAGGTGCCAGTGTGTCCTGACACTGTCTGAGAGTCTCCACATGAAGGTTCGCCGTGTCATGGTGGTCAGCTATGGGGTCCTGTACGCCAAGGCGAAGGTCCACCATCCGGAAGTCATAACCTCGCTGCTTACAGTGTAGGTACAGCTTGGGATATGCACGATCCATCAGAGCACTCCTCTCTGCCCCTGTGTCTGACACCACCACAGACACAAATATCATGGCACACATGATTTCAGTGACCGAAAGTACTGAAGGAAATCAATACAGAATTCTCACATGATTCTGCCTACCCTTATATCCACCACACACATACACCATGAATCTCTTCTTCTTGGGATATGATGCTGGGTTATGGGTGTCTGGAAAGTCATCGGTCGTAAGATGACCCAACTGATGAGGACTGTGTTCTACCCCGCCAAAAAACCTGTTATCCCCTTCAGTCTTGATCAAGGCATCCTTAGTAGACCCAGCATGCAGACACTTATCACTCTCTGTCCATGAGGTAAAAACCTCTTCAATCCTCCTGTGATGTCCTAGCTCTGCGTCCTGCTCCTCCCTCTCCCCTTCTTGTTTCTCATCCAGACCCACTAAACTTTGTAGGAACCAAGAATCGTCTTTTCCCTCCTCACACTTCCTCACATCTTGTAAGGCTTTGAAAGTCTTTTCCTGCAAGAAATAAAAATAGGTAAAAATATTAACCATTTTGTTGTCAAGGTTTCAATAAAGAGCATTCATTGCACACCAGAAATACTAGGCACTCTTAGCTTCTTCTTTTTTTAAAAAACATAGCAGCATAGTTGCTTCCGATATAGCAGCATAAACTAGCATGTTACCTCAAGTAAATTGCCCTTTGTCTTTATAAGATGGAGCACATCCCCACCTTTCTTCTTTGACACTGAGCTTTGGGCTTTTTGACGCTGTCGCAGGTGATCCTAAATAGATACGATTGAAATTGTTAGCTTTGGCATTGTTTGGTTTAAGTGGACCAGCAGATAGAGGATCTTCTTCTGCATACATTATAGATGAAGCCTTATATGCCCACATAGCCTACTTACTCTTAGGTGAGCTTCTATCTTGGACTCTGCCTCTTCACTCACTTTGGTAAAGGGGATACGGGTGTCTCCCTTCTGCCATGTGATATGATACGACCAACCCAGTTACTAATATTGATGTTACATAATTTAAGGCTGTGCTATAATATTTTGGATTCATTGGGATTATCTGTATACCTTGTGTATTTTAACCAATCTATCCAGTGGTCCATGGTCTGCCAAACACTGGGAGAAGAAGAGCTCCTGAACTCTGTGAGATGTGCTCTGTTTCTTGAGTTTGCTGTGCTGCTGCAACGTTTTATATTCATAAATAATCCCATCATACTGAGCACTAATGAAGGTTAGAACTATTAAATACATTTCGTTTTATTTGAAAAATTAAAGGCCACTAGATATGAGCATTTAATGTAAGTAAGAATTAAGTGCAGGTAAGAAAGTAATAAGAAGTTATAATTACCACCGAAATAGATTGTAAACCATTTGCAATAGCAGGAAATGTGACTTTTCCTGTGTTGTCCTGAAGAACAATTTTTTTATTTAAACAGTACCGGTACTTACTAATACATATTGTTTCAGCCCTATAACTTACATGTGACATACAAGTAAATACATACCAACTTTTTCTTCTTTTGGGGGGAAATTCCTTTCTTGTAGTATGTCCACATAATGTTATCAAAATTACATTTACGCCTAGGTCTAGGATCTATGTTGCAACGAACTCTGCTACCGTATAATCAGACCGTCGGGGTCTCATGTTGTCCATCGATTTGTTTACGGAGGAGATAACTACTTTGGAAACTTAGTTGGCAGGGGTGGAGTCCACAACAGCAATCGCGATTGCGCGAGCTAGTTTTCTGTAATTTAGGCTTGATCAAATTAGTTTTTAAAAAAGTTTCGCGTGCCACATTTATCTTCAAGCAAAAATGATTAGTGTTTCATTTGACTAATGAGGCTATTGCCATGGAAATAAAACATCTATGAACAAAACTGATGGGCATGAACTTGTAGGTAGACAAACATCGACTTGTTTCGCAGGTCGCAATTACACGATTGTTTACAAACCTACAGCTAGTTTCTCAACAGAAAATATGACAAGTTACAAAAGCACTATCATACGAATATTTTTCTACCATCTTATATTAAAAAATATTTTTTGTTATAGTTTCTTGGTTTAAGGACAATGGCACACAGATGATCTTCTTAAAAACAATTCATGTCAATAGTGGATTAATATCATATCCAGTTGGTCTAGAAGCTTTTTTATATTATGATATCCCATTATCAGTGTGAGTAGTGGGGATTCTACTAACCCTACAATAAAGTACTACTTTAGGATATCAAGTGTTACAGTCAAAACTTACCAATGTGGGAAGCAGTATAGAAAAGCTGTATTTCCTTTGATAACTAAAGTCCCCCAATTCATTGTGGAAACTCACTTTGGTTTCAAAAGGTATAAGTTGCTTTTAGCATAATATCAGAAATGTTAGAAATGTTAAGGCTAATGGACAAGATTCAGCCTTGGGGCTGAAAAAGCGTATCTGTTCAAAAATGACCATGGAGCTTTTGGCAATTTGATTTAACTTGACACATAAAAAATATAACATTTGAATACACTGCAACCACTCATGTTATGACCTAATTTTTATATATGCAATCAGTATGAAGACTTTTCTTCACACTCTCCTAGTCACATGTTGAGCAGCAACTTTTCAAAACAAAACTACAGAAATAGCCCAGCAACTTTGGGCTCATAAAACAGCATACTGCCAAGTCCGCAGAAACCAGAAGTGTTGAAATAAGCAATTCTCAATGCCTTAACACCTCTGGTAGAATGGTAAGCAGCACAGGGCTGCCCGATTGTGTTCATGAACGTCATGAACTCAGTCTTCCCCTGGGGTGTGGAAACATCAATCTTGAGTGAGAAGTCTGGGGTTGGGGGGGCAGGGGGGTTGACAGAAGAGTCTCCACAGCAGCGGTGCACCAGGTGGAATGGTCGGACGAGATTGACGCTGTTCCTTCATGATAATCCGTGTTGGATCCAGCATCTGCCCCGTCCACCTCTGTGCTGCTGCTAGTCGTCTTCTTTCCCTCCTGTTTTGCTTAACTGAAGTAGCGAGGGAAGAGTCAATAATTAGAGGCTGGAATTTTTATTAAGTTACTTTAGAAGGATGTTAAAAAAAAAAATATCCTTCCTCATGCAGGAAGTAAATGCTTCACTTACATGCTGTAAAATAGTTTGTTTGCCAACCCGCAAGAGAAAGAGAAAAAAAATGTCAGAATTATTCCAATACGGTAGAGAACACTAACATTGCTGTACTAACTAGGCAGTATTTTGAATTAGTGATCATGTGTGCCATTATCGGGAAGTGGAAGAAACTGGACAAATATAAAAAGATGTACCTTGACAACATCAACCCAGTCCCAGCCTCTTGGAAGCTCCCCCTTATGATCTGTTGAGGGAAGTGAGATGCAGTCATGACTGAATATTTTACCACCAAGAGGATTTGACACAGTATCTAAAATTAGGCATACATTCACACACCAGTTTTACAAGTTATCTTCCTCTTTTGTGCTTTGGTGAGCTGCTCTTTCTTATCTTTCTTCTTGGCAACAGGTGTGCTGCTTCTGTTGTCGTTGTTTGAAGTCAATGTCTGTCCAAAGAAAAGGGTAAAAATCCCTACAAATTATAATAAGCACTCAAATAAAAGTTCAAATACTGGAATATGTGTTTAGGGGCCAAAGTTTTCACATGGCTGCGACGAGAAATGATGTGACTCGTGCGAAGCAACAACCAAAACTCACTACAGTATTGACTACTGGCTGGTGGTTCTCCATCAGCTCCAGCTGGTTCTCTTTGGCCCACTCAAACAATGTGTACATCATAGCTGTGCCCAGGTTGGCCTCAACCTGCTCCTCCAGCTTAGAGATGATGACCTGCTTTGTTTCAAGGGAGCTGGGAGACCAGGCAGAGAATAACAATAGTGGTGGCTGTTTAGTAACAACACAAACAAAGCAACTGCATAGAGACTGAAAGTACTAAACACTACATAGACAGCGGTAAAGGAGTATTCAACGTTGTTTTAAGCATTCCACGACTTACATCCTATTGTTGAAAAAGGAATCTAAAGTGATGGCAGGTGCTGTCTCAGGGTAGGTCTCCGGCCATGAGAAGTCCACAAGAAAAGCTTTGGAGTCTTCATGATCTCCTATCTGTTGTACGTTCACAGATAACATTGAATAATGTCAAAAACAAAACAAAATGTTAAATACGACGATTCGTATAAAGTGTGTAAAGACAGGTCCTTCCTTGTCGCATTCAACAGTTGTATAAGACGTACCCTGTACTGGAAGGACACAGAACTGACTTCTTTGAAGCAGTCATCTCCCTCATAGATGGAGCGAAGCGCTTCCAACTCCATCTATAAATTAAGTTAGACAAAAAACATTAGCTAACGCTAAGACGTATCGATGGATTAGCTTCAGCCTGTATTGAATCAGTCAATGTATCATTACTGTTTGCTGATAGTCGGTAATTATCCCTCTCTTTCAGATGTTTACTTGTAAGAGGACGGGCAAACAATATGGCACACATAACGAGTTTGTCGCTGAAGACAAGTGCGTGCCGCTTACGATAGTAGCTAACTACCCAACGCTAGCGAACCCATGGCAAAACTATATAGGGCAACGTGCTAGCAGTAGCAATCCACTATCATTCGTTCAGCATTTACTTG
>JAVQJS010033588.1:0-22559 GCA_036024795.1 Galaxias rostratus
TCTGCCATCAAATATACATAAATGTTTCATACTTCAGTTTAGCAGTATTGTAAATTGAAAGCCTAATGAATATCTGAGGATGATTGACCCATTGGGGGCTAGTTTGTTGAAAACTTTAATTTGACCTACAGGCAATAAGTAAAAAACTCAAATATCAAGATGCAAAAAGAAGAAAAGTCGTAAAAAATATTTTGGGTCACCTAATTGATTACACTCACGTGTAGTGTTACGTTTACAAACAACTTTACCTATTGACACCATGTATTTCATAATTACATTTTGTGTCCATGCACCAGGCCCTGGAAAAACACTTAAAGTTACAAGAGGTAGTTTATCTGTAGAAGGTGATTTTGACAACCACTACCATTTGCTTGGGGTAATTACTTTCTCTAACTGTCGCACAAATACATGCAGAACGTTTGTGGACATATTGTGCATATTGCTCGCACAATCAACAACTACACTCAAAGTGCGGGTATTAGTGTTAAATATTAGACTTCAAAAGGACTTTAAATTTTAAACAAAGAACACTTTTGTATTGAAGACATTCCGCATGGGAGAACCTCTACTAGATTTAGTACATAAATGCTGATGCAAAAAACCCATCAACATCAATAATAACATCAATTGTGCAAACCTTTTAGGCCTGCATGGATACATATAATGTCAGGATCAGATATTATAGAGTAGGGGCATATAAAAGAATAAAGACTGTAAAATATACTTCTTTGATTAAATTATAATGCACAAAGATGCTTTGGTAATTAACTTAGCCAAAGACCCTCAATAAGATTTCAAACTGGATGACTGAGCCTGACTTATTTTGTAAAGGCCTCATTCACACCCCTGGGGAGAGCCATCAGAGCACGCCACTCAAAGGGAGCTGGTTTACAGATGACTTGGAAGGTTAAATCTCTGATAAAGGTTACCCCCCCCCCCCCATCCACCCATCAGAGACCTGAAGAGCAGAATGCCTGTGTCAGTCCCTTAGGTGTAGGTTTTCAGCTTAGACACAAGAGGGTCAGCGATGTTGAACTTTTGCTAATGGGATTGGACACACAGGAAGCCAGTTCTGAGATTTGAAGGCTAAGCAATTTGCTACAGGAGAGACAAGAGCTGACAGCTTCAGTGTGCGATACTCACTACCAAAACATACGGTTTGGTGAACAATTTCTGGTGAGGCATTTATACACGAGGGCTACATAAACTCATATGCATAGCATGAATAGGCTTACATCACATAACCTAAATCTAATTTATACCCAATGGGTCAATTAGTAGTGTTGAACAAGAGATATTTGACCCTAAGGTATTGTTGAGAGACACAAACCAGAATCTCATGCGGTTCAATAGCAGTATGGACCTTTTTGTCTTAAAATGTATTACTTCCATTTATTTGGTCCATCAATGAAAGGAGCACAAATTGCCAGTGTAGTTATATCTGATAATTCCACTGACAAACTTCAGCACAGTTGTATTCCAATGAGCCCCAAAACAGTGTTCTCTAGAATCAAGAATGAAATATGCACCAAATGATTAAATTTAAACATATTTTTCCCATTCAAATTCCCTGGGGTACTGCTGTTGGAAGCAAAATTTCATCATTTATCTAGTTTGATTACTTTGTCAACACAAATATAAAGTTCCACTATTTTTGTATCCTAGTTTTGTCATGGGGTACACCTGCAATAATAAATGGACTAGCTTCAGCACCTTCTCTGACGCCCCTTTAATCCCCACTGTCAATATCAAATGAGGCCGTGAGAAATATGCATGCATTCAATTATTACACATGAAACAAAATAGTATCGTGCAACTAACAGAAAGTGACAGTTTGATGGTTTTAAATGAGTGACCCTTCAATAAAAAAAATATTTTTTAACATAATCCATTTGCCCTCATGTAACATACACGGAGTGCATTAAAAATTAGACGTGCAAACACGCCAGTGCAAACTTGCTTGCTCTGAAATTGCCCAGCTGGCCCAAAAATTACAAAACAGAGCGCAGATGATGTTGCCATAGGTACCGGGGAGGCACTTACCTGTCATCGTAACAGAAATCCGCATGTAGTGTGTTGATATAGAGAACCACAGCTACAGCACTACACACCAACTCCGTAATCATGTCTCTAAAACAAAAAACAAAACAAAAAAATAGCTAAAATCTACTAAGACTACGGACAGTTGTAAATCAAGTGCGTTTTCGTCGTTTCAATTGGGCAGACCGTGGTAGCCTCGCAATAGGATTAGCAAGTGTATGAAAGTTAGCGAATCCCAGGCTATATTTATTTTAACCCATGCTTTTGCATTCATTCAATTATATGAAGCTGGAATGGCATGCATCAGTTGTAGCTCCCGAATGACGGACACACAATCTAACCTGTCCCTTGTCTCTGAGTAAGCATCCTGAAACGCGACGCGTAAAAATAATCCACTGGATCGACATACATGTGGTTTGAAGACACCAATGAGCATGCGCAAAGCATCACCCGTCAGGCTTTTTGTGACTTCAGACATTGGAAAACGAATTAAGCCACTCATGTTTTGTTCATTGTTTGCTCACTGATGGCGTTACCCTTACTATAAGTACATACTTCAGATGGATTCAGACAAAAAAACATATTTTCCAATCATGCTTTATTGGTAAAAACGCCCTCTTAAGCATAAAGGCCTATCTGTGCTCTCCTACAATACTGTAGATCTTTTCAGAAATGCAGACAGCTAAATTCAGTTTAGTAGGTTTCTTATCCAAATTGTCCATAATATGACTGAAGTTAAAACCTCACTATAACCAACATGGCTGTCACATGTTTACAGTCTAGCGAATTAAAATTAGCTGGAGCATATCTGGCCCCACTTAGCCTATCTAACCAAGCCTGGTCAGACCTAACCACTACTACACTAACACTTCCTGACACTCACTGATTTGCATTTAACTGGACCAGATGATCGAAAAATTAGATCTCAATTAAAAGTAATCTTCTATCCTGTCATTTGGTTCTTTTGTTCAAATTTACACTAAATTAATTCACATGATTGTACCAGCCATAATTTTCGTTGATTAAGTTTTGGTTAAGTTAATGACTTGTTACATTCCACTAGTGAGACGCACGCGCGCGCACACACACACACACACACACACACACACACACACACACACACACACACACACACACACACACACACACACACACACACACACACACAGAGAGAGAGAGAGAGAGAAAGCCTTACCAGAAAGAGCTGGAACTTCAAATGAGAAAGATGCAATCAAAATTCTTTTGAATCCTCTTCCTGGGGTTTCTGGTCTGCTCAAGTCTAATGTGTAGTCTGGTTCTTATCCACAGGACTGAGTACAGAGGAAGCAGCTTCACCACTAGGAGTGGACAAAAGCTTGCATTTTAGTGAAAATACTGCTATTTCCCTGAGGGTTGAACTATACCTTAACAGTTTTGGAAATTGAGAAATATTGTAGTATTGAGAAAACCTTTCTACTGTATATCTGGCTTTATATACTGAGAACATCAAGCTGATTTTTTCGAGTCTTGAAAAACGATAAGTGGGGGAAGACTATTTTTTCTGAACAAAACAGAAATATCAATGTTTCACCCTTGACATTCAGAGAATTCTTGGAGTAGAGGAAGAGGAAAGGAAGAGGAAGTAAATAGGAAGAATTTCACATTAGTTGAAGGCAAAAGCTAGACCAATGCAATCCATTAAGTCGCCCAGTAGGTAACTGGGTGAGAGGCCCACATTAGGTATTGTTCAGGATTGGTGGAAAAAACTCAACGTATTTGTCATGATCCACTTGAGCTAAATATTACCAAAAACATCATTCTATAACTCTGGACATGATTTTTTTTGCTCTTTTGCTTATTGGTGAAGGCCTGCCATAGGGAAGACCCAACTGGGACCCAATCCAACCTCACCATATGTTTTCAAGTGAATGCACATTGCACTACACGTGCGCCTCCTGGCCTGTTTCCACAGTTCATTAATTTATTTTAATGCTCTCTTGTCTCCTTCCTTGAGTGCGGTCTGCAACACTGTATTTTTCTGCCTTATAGGCTAGGCCTTCCAACTGAGAACACAATAGGGAACTAACGGCTACTGTTCTTAAAAAAAGCATAAATAAACTATACATTGTACCGAAGTAAATTCTTCACCATATAATTTGGTGGGGTATAACATTTCACAGCAGTTCATATTTTATTTTTGTAATGAATGTACTGCTTGTGAAAAATAAACTTTAATACCTAATGGATAATTGTCATAAATTGGATGTGCCGAAATGTGACTTTTGCCTGCATTTCAAAGTAGATTATGCACCGATAACCTTAATTTAAATGTATTAATGACTGAAAGTTTGCTGTTTATACTACTCCTAGAAACAATTGTAGTCTGTGCAGTAAGCTTTGTGGTAACTAAGAACAGTTGTGAAAATGCAGGAAGGGTGTGTATTTAAGCTTCTTAACAAATTAAAATGTTACTTAAGCTTCAAATAACATTTGTGAAATCTGTTCTTCAGGTCCATGGTCTTCTTCATGGGCATTAGCAAAAGTAAGGGCAAACACATTTTGCGTAATTCACTGATCACTCATTAAAATGCATCCCATTTGAAGATAAGGTACTCAACATGGGACGCTATTCAGATCAGGAACTTGGCATGGGACAGGAAGTACTTGATGTGATTAAAAAAAAACTTCAGACTTGTTACCTTCAGGCTCTCCATTGCCCATTCTTTATTCTATATCACCGTCTTGTGAACAAAGTCAATATATTGTTTCTGATAGAGCAGCGGTTTCTTCAATACTTTCACACTTTGCAAAATGTTTTCCAAAGTTGCGCAAACGGTCATGACATTTTTTAAATGCATTGCTTGTATACTGTTTTAACGTGTTGATGGTGGAGCTTTACACCTATATCCAATGGCATTTATTCAAGCTAGCGATAATATTACAAAGTGCTTTATTCCACATTCTACCACCCTTTTTGCAAAAATATGCGGAAACTTTCCTGTAAAAGGCAAAGATTTTCATCAAGCTCAGACAGGTATTGTAAATCAAGGAAGTTGTGACATGATTGCTATGATGCAATGGGTACTCTATTGATAAAGCCTTGCCCATCTCAGGCATTTGTTATTTGGACTGGGAAATGTTTTCAGGAATCCAGCTCCTTGCCCTATTTACTTGAGAACGCAAAACAGGAAGGAATCTTGAAATATGTTTTTAAACGAAGGCAGTATGTTTTTGCAATTAGACTAAAATGGAAACAGTCCTGTATCATAACATAGGTGTGTGAAGGATTAATGAAGGGAGGTGAGGACAGAGAAGAACAACACATTGGCTCCCCTTTTTCCCTTTTGTGATTTCATCCCATGTTCACCGGGAAATGAATAAGCAACTGAGGTTAGGTAGGGCCCTGCTTGCTTCACCGGTCTATTTCTGTCATGCATCCCACTTCACCACATTCTGAACCATTTCCTTAGTTCGTGGGGTAAGGACATCATGGATATTTGCAGCCTTCCCCAATTTGGTTTCTTTAGATAGTGTATTTTTGCCTACTTGTTTATAGTATATGCATGTACAATTATAATTTGTATTTGATTACTTTTTTAATACATGTGAGAGCAGTGTATCATTTGTCTGTGTGGCTACGACTAGTTATTCAGTATTTTTTTGTCAGACAGAAATTATGAACAGGCTCACAGCACAATAAAATCTCAACTACTTGAATTTTGACCTCTTTCAACTGGCACAGAATACCTAGAAATGTGTAACTCTATGTCATTTGAATGAATGTGTCCCTCATTTGGCCCAGAAACTAAAATTATATGCAATAGTTAAAAAAGACAGAATAAATGGTTGTGACTCTATTTTAAATCTAATACATATAATGAAAACTCTTACACTTATTCCTCTGCATTGTTTCCAATTAAAACTGCAGAGTGATTGGGGTTTTCAGAAATCCATTAGCAATCAAAATAATTTACTACATTAATGCTTGATATCTAATAAAAGTGACCATAATGAAATAAAATTAAAAACTGGAAAAGCACATTGTCTTTAGAAAATACTGGTGCATTAAGTCTGCTAAAATTCATTCTATACCAGGTGTTGAACAAGCTGGCAACACAGGTTTTTTCACTCCAACTATGGCGTAACATCTTGGTGACAGTACAGGATCAAAAAGTTGCACCAGAGCAGAGAACAACACTTCCTTCTGTAACACACATAGACACACATACAGACACACACACACACAAGCAGTTAGTCCCACTAGTAGACTCCTAGTATTTAGTTTGCATAAGTTCTCAGAGCACCAGCTCTTCTTATTAATGACCTTTAATAGATCTCTAAGGATGAGACATCTGTCTAGATATTGTGTCAGGTGGACCCCACCTCTGTATAAACCTGTATGTACATCTGTATGCTAGGGTCTGCTCAGGTGGTTTGCTGCTGATCATCCCCAAAGGTTTCCAATCATATTTAAGTAGAGAAAGAACACCGACATCCGACGTTACATTTGTAGTTATTCCTTCAAAGTGTGTAATTAAAGCAGCCAGCTTAATCAGAGATCACTGATTAAAATGTTATATCTGGCTGGGAAAAGAAGACAATAACTTACATCATGATTTTTAATCAATCAACCCTGCTGCCCCTCTCATTTATGTGAATGACAACTCCCCTGAGCTCTGTGTAAATTGCTTTGGGCTCTGAATCTGCCAATCAGAATCTTCAACAAGCCTGCAAGGGGTCTTTTGTGAGCTGAACAGAAAACAATCCCAGGGCTATAGATATTAGAGATCTAGTCAGTCTTTCAGTCCCAGCAGAACTTGCCATTCTGATTCTCACTAAGGAGTGATTCTAATCGAGACTTGGCCTGTCAAGTGGAGCAGTGCCGCTGTTGCATGTTGGTCTGGCTATTGGTTAAAGCAGTTAGGAATTTTGTTGAGCACTACCTTGGATATCAAATTATTATCATTGATGGCGTTTAGAAATCATGAGAATTGCTTGTTTTCATTGTCCAGACAAAATTATGTATTGAGTTTAACTTTGAAAGCTTGTTTAACTTTTAAATATTGTACTGGACCTAATCAAACTGCTGAATCTTGGAGAGAGATAAGAATGCAGGTGGATTTACAGCATTCACACCTCCATGTATGCCTTTGTGCTTGAAGTTTTACCTGTTCCTTGAGGTAGCACAGGCGGTCCAGGAGTATCAAGCCCTCAATACAGGGAGCTAAGGTCACCTTTAACTGGGTGGAGAAAACACACAACATTTGTTTGGTGCACAAGCTTTCTTAAACCAAATCTACGCAGTGCTTTTTATTGCCCATACAATGACAACAACATACTACACAGGCTAGCTACTTCACTATGTTGGAAAACACACAGCACCTATCTGGTGTTAGTAAGTGCACGTATTATAATGACACCACAGCTGGTATGAATAGAAAAAGTTTAAATCTATAAACAAAATAGTTTGGTTGAAACCAAGTTCTCATTGAGTTAGCATCAATTCTGCAACTCCTTGAGCGAGTAATAACAATTGAGTTTTTTTATATGCCACAATTTGACTTTCAAAGCTAAACAAAAAACATCTAGATTCACCAATTATCCCAGGCATTCAAGTAGACTTATAAACTGCTTTAGACAAATCTAACTCATACAAAAGCACTCTATACAATACACAATAATGGGGACAACAATGAATTCAAAGGAGCATTAAAACTGGACATGGCTAAATAAAAGTAGTTTATTATAAAGCTCTTGTGTGAACTCACCATATTAAAGGCTTGCATTTCACACATTCTGGGTCGATATTTGTTGTTGTAATCTTGGATGGCCGAGTCAGTGAGCTTAGGGAAAGGGTTGGAGGTGGGATAAAATGTAATTAAAGTGGGCGGATATAAAAATACAAGTTTTCTAAGCAGGAAGGATTAGATAAGGATCCTCAAAGCATTATTTAGCTGTAGTGGACAACCTCATCTTTTGATAATGGATTATTGCATAATTACTGCCTGTTTGCTTCCACATTAAATTAAACACAGACTTTTGGGAGTATCATGTATTATCAGCAACATGTGTTGCTTACAAAGAATGATTTACGTTTAGTGCAAAATTAGATAGAGTACTACCAACCTTTGACCCATCCAGTTCTAATCTTTGCAGTGCTCTTCGGACATAGTTCACAAAGGAGGTGGCCTTGGAGTAAACATTGCCCACTCGTTTTTCACTGTAAATATACAAATAACATACAGTTACAATACATACAGTTAAAAACTCTTGCAAACTGTGCCAAAAGACTCAATACACACACAGCTCTATTTTATTTTCTGTTTTAGGATAGCAATAAAATGCATTTGAAGTTTGTTCCTCGGAGACATACCTAACATCAAAGCAACGTACAAAACAGCTCTCTGCTTATTCAACTCTAAAACATCTATTTCCAACATAACAACTGCCACTTTCTATACAATGTCAGGAAAATAATGTTGCAATTACAATCATTCATTATGTTGATAAAAGATAATGAAACCCAATTCCGTCATTGACCTTTTAAACGAGCTGTAGTGGTCTCTCAGGATGACATGAAGTACTGCTCTGTAGAACAAGGACTCCATTTTAATCTGTAAAATTAAGCAGTGCAAATAAATAGTAAACATAACGTTTTTTCATGACCATAGAGCAATATAACTTTTGGAAAGCAAGAAGTTACAGATTATACACCATTATTTAATTGTATTTCCTTCCACTAAGTAAGACATGAGCGTTTGAAAAAGAACGTCCGTGACAATCCCATCGCTCTCTTGTCTTATGATAGAATCATTAAGCAATTTCAATTAGGACTGTTTCTAGATTTCTTTCCTGGTTAAGCATGCAATCCTTCTCACCATGCTATTCATATAATTTCTATAACGATTGCTGGAGCATTGACTATTAAGTTTGGCTATGCAAGATACAAACTGTTGCTATTGGTCAACACTTTAAGAAGTGTTGTACACCAGCAGCAATTAACCAGTTGCTAATGTTCGATGTGATGATGGGCACTACGTACCCCTTGGCCTACTGTCACTCTATCCAAAGCCTGTGTATGAACAAAAGACAAAGCATTAATCTTAAAATACAAGTTATAGAAGAAAAACACGAGATTCACATTTCATTTGGAAGAAGTCTTACAATTTCAAGTTCAGAAGTAAGATACTTTATTGCTTTAATAATTTTCCAGATGTGAAACATCTGTGAAACAAGACAAATATAAATATGCTAAAGGTGCAAGTATATCAAAGTGGGGGCAGACAGTGAAAGTGGTGTGTGCATGCATTAAATACACCTCACCAAGCATGCTGACATCCTGGCATTCCTGCCACAGAACCAAGCCCGGTCCTTCAGGTACTGACTCATTGGGAATCCATACATACTGTCTTGACACTCTGATCAGAGAAAGAATCACAACCAAAGACATACACACGCTGAGATGGTGGGAAGCATGTCGGCGATCGGTCCTTACTTCCATGCCAGATTTGCCCTCGCTAAAGCTCACAGACGGGACCATGAGTCATGTGAGATCACACACACCATGTTCCGCCATACGAGGTGGATCCTATGGATTCTTGTCATAATAAGATGTTTCCTCTGTCACCTCAAGAGGGTTAACGCATTGAGGTCAAGGCTACTTGAATTTAAAGGAAAGTAAAAAGAAAGGAAACACTAACACCAACTGTCTTTGAAGTTCCCAACAAGATGTTGAGAACAAAGATTTACGTGGCTAATGGCAGCAGTCCTGCTTCGATATATGGCGACAGAAACATATCCTTGGATTCAATGGGAGCGGGCAGATCCTTCCTCAGTCTGAAAAACAGCTTACACAAGTACAGCTGTTTGCACTAACTAGTTTGCTAGATTTATTTTTGCCATGCTTAGACTCTGTATGCAGGAAGTTTTCAGACAACTTGATACACCCACCTCAATGTCCACCAGAGAAATCCAAACTGTATGTATGTAAACAGACAGTTGTTTCTTTGGTTTCAGAACAATTCACATGGCGGCTTGGAAGATCCGGTGCCCTATGGTCTACTGTGGAACCAACTCTGGACCAGTCTCAAAACATTACAACTAATCCCAATGTGTAATCAGTATTTGACTTAATGAACTAAAGTTGTGCTATATTAGTATGATAATAGTACACACACACATTAGTTTCCAAGAGTTCCCTATGACAAGTAGCGATAAATGTCTTCAGATTACTATATTGGTTTAGTTCCAATTCCGGATGAAGTCATTTTTAGTAGGGGTTGGCCTATATCCCAGACTGTATTGAAATTACAAGATAGTGACTGTGAAATCTGGAGAGATGGAGACAAAGTGGGGGTGTGCGAAGGGCTGCTGTTGTATCTTTGTGTGTTTTCAATCAACTAATCCGATGTCACATGTACTCCCCTGCAACATCAATGCAAGCGTCACAGGTCACCTAGTTAAAATATTTGACGAGATAGCCTGCTGGCCAGGGGATGTCATCACAGTTTGGGAGTCAATACACATGGCTTTGATGCTCATAAAAGGATAAGCAAAAGAGCATTGAGATAATTGTGTAGACAGAGTGATGGACTTCAACAACTGGCCATTTTACTTACATTTGTCCTTGAAACCAATGGCAATAAAACCAATGATAAAGCCCTATAAAGTTCGAAGGCAAAATCGAAAACATATAGAGAGCACATGATTTCCAGCCATTGTGAATGCCAATTCATTCATGTATGCCTGTACCTTCTCTTGTGGGATCAAACATCTCCGACAGAAGGTGGTAGCAGCAGCCGACGCTGCAGACGGACGCCAGCTCTCGTTTAGCCAGAAACATGCGCAGCGTGCTGGCCGCCAGATCTCCACATGTGTGTAAGCCAACCATGACCGCATCCTAAGGTTTGGGGAGCCACAGAGATGCATGTATGATGAGATGCACATTTTGCATTCACATTTACTGCAGTAAAGAAATAGAACGTTTGCAAAGATTAAACAAACATTTGAATAGAAATAATGAATAAAGAATAATGTCTTAAAAAATGTGAACATGTATGCAATTCAGCAAAACAAATCACCCAAATCACTACCACACATTCTAATGTTCTTGAATGAGAATATAAACTATAGAGGAATGAATAATCTTTGCAGACTGCTCTTCTTATTCATATTTAAAATGATGAATAGGATTTCTATTAACCTCTAGCTCGTTAATAAGCTCTCTCAGTTCGGTTTCTGCAGTGACGTAGGAAGTCAGAGGTGAAAACAGTGTGCTGTTGCCATTGGCACTGTTATGTGCTTTCTTCTCCAAGTTCTCTCTCTTCCTTCTTTCCCTCTCTGTCATACTGAGCTCCACTTGGGAAACTCGGGGGGAGACATCTTCTATTGCATCAATCGACAGCGCACTAAGAAATGAGTCTTCTCTTTCCGGTTCAAGGCCGAGTAGATCTTCTGAAGGTGCTGGTGACAGGACCGTGGTGTCTGACAAAACTGCAGGCGAGAGTAACATCACTTTCTCTTCCTTTCTTGGCAATATCTTTTCCGCTGCAACTGTGTTGAACTGCATATTAGCCTCTTGGGGTTTCTCATAATGAACACCCGTTAAAACGTGGTCATCTTGTGTATTTTTTACTTGGAAGTTACTATCTTTCAAGTCCTCTTGACCTGAAGGGGAAGAGTCAAGTGCAGTTCCATCTGCATTGAAACGTTTCCGGTAAGCCCTAGAGAATTTCTTGAGCTTTCTGTTTCTTTCCTGTGCTCCATGGGTGTTGGTGCTAGATGAATCGATGCCATACACTTGGAGACCATACTTCAGTGACAGGAAGGAGCAAAGGTAACCTTTTCCGGAGCCCACATCAATAACCTGGAGGCACAGACAGATGTTTACAGATGTTTTACATTAAGTTCGTTGTAAACTTGACACTTCACAGCAGTGAATCAGTAAAGCTCATATGGGACAACTAATGACACCAATTATGTTTCCCAAATTCTCGGAGACACATGGAATAATGTATTAATTCGAAAATATTCAGGGAACCACACAAGTATCTTCTACTCATTTAGCCAGATGATATCTCACTGACCTGTTTGACAGTGCTGTGTTGGGCCAGGCAAGCCACAACCTCAGACATGGTTTGGACTTCATGAGACTTTTTAGAGTTCATAAACTCATCAGGCTCAATTGCAACACCTGGAGAACAATTAACAATCAAATATACCATACAGGGAAAGTGATGGAATTCCAAATAGTAATTGTGATTGTAATTTCAAAATTTTAATTGTGTTCAAAGTAAACCAGTTGAACAACAAACAGAGTAGTAGTCGGAACATGCACAACGTTCATCAATGTGATGAGAAGTGATTTCGACATTAGTCACTGAAAATACATGCAGTTTATGGTGTTTGCATCCAATTGTGAGCTAAAATGCTAACATGAATTAACAAAGAAACCAAACATTTTGATGACTGTATAATTATAACTTTGTGTAGGCTATGACTGAATTACATCATGTAGTTTGAATATCCTAACTAATGTAAAAAATTACACTCAGATCCATGTGAGGTAATACCAAAGTCATTAGAGGAGAGAAGACCTAGAGTGCCATGTTACCTATACCTTCATGAGAAGATGAAGCTATGTTGTTTTGTCTGAGGGACTGCAGGAGTTCCTCCCTGGTCATACACACTCCAAGCCCAGGTAGCGAGTGGACTTTAGCCGCCTTCAAGAGCTCAACAATATCAACCAGGCGATTTGTATCATTACAGAATCCAAATGTGGTATTGCTCTTTTCTTTTTAACAAAACGAAACAAAAACAAATATAATGTTAAGATTTGGAAGCTAATACAAATGTTACTTGCAAGAAAGCCCTTTATTTATTTCACTCAATTGGAACAGCTGACAACGCATCGCAAAGGTCTATACTATTTATGTACTCCAGATGGGAAACTATAATTATGATCGTTATGACTCAACTTACTACTTGCATTATGTTCTGGGTCCCCCATGTGGATTCTGTCCGAACTAATAGCAGACAAGACATCTGTTGGAGATAAAGCCATGAACTGATCCCATACATCTCGGGTATAGAAATCCACTGTGTGTGCATTGAGAATGCTAAGAGATACCGTCAGGAAACGCTCCACTCCTAATATTTTTCTCTGAATCTCATCTATACAATCTGCCATTCTAAAATCTCTTCAAGTAATCGCGATGTGTAGAAGCTGGATTGTCACAGCCCTCAGACATTAGTAGTTGCAAGTTCATGTTTCTTTGCCGTCTTACTTGAGGAAGCCATGTTGAATGTACCACAATGAAAGAAACCAAAGGCGTTGTTCGAGCAGCTGTAACAGAACTTGGATGAATGCTCGTTTATCGATATGTTACGCCTGTCTAAAATATCATACGTCATAGCTCTGCGACATTCAACGCACATGCAAGAAAACTGAAGTGTGAATGTTGTAAACATTTCAAGGGACTTATCTTGCTTTTTATTATAGAGTGCAGTTAAAATGGCATCGATAGAGTCTACAACAAAGAATAGAACTAAAAGTCAATTAGGAATACAAGGTGGAAAAGACACGGAAAAACATCATAGACCAGCTGCTGCTAACAAAGAAAAGAGAAAATGGGTGCCAGAGCACAAAGTATTTGATGGAAGTATTGGAGAAGGTAATAATAATACTTGAACCACGTTCAGTTCAGTCAGGCGTATCAAACCTAAACAGTGTAAAATAGACATTTGTTAGCTCAAAAACGCTGTGGAAGTTGCATTGCGTAATCGTAGAGTTTTACAACGGTTTTGGACAAAACAATAAAGCTAATCTTTGAATCATGAATTATTTGTTTCATCCCGAAATAGTCTCTCACTCTATTGTTCTATTTGTTTGCTTCACTCTTTCTCACAGGGCAGGGATTTGCATTTAAAAGAAAACAGAAAGTTCAACATGAGTACAACAAGTTGTTACGGAAAGAAAGAAGGAAGCCAGAAGCCAAAACCCTTGCCCTTTACAAGGATGAGTACCCTGAACACCTTCGTCATTTATATATGGCAGAAGCAGAAAAACTGAGAAACGAGGTTCAGATGAACAGAATAAAGAGAAGTCATTTCAGAATGTGTGGAAATGTAAATCCTGAAGATGGTGATATGGATTTAAAGGAGAATCCTACCCAGTCAGATCAAACAGCGTCTTCAGAGCCAAATGATAATGCTGAGGTGTCAGAACAGACAGAGGCTGCCCCTACACCCACTGAACCAACAGAACCCACTGTGGAGTCTAACAAGTTAAGGTCAGTTGTCCTTTTTCTTTGCTTGGGGTTTTGTTAAAAGGATGTAGTTTTAAATCATTTGCAATCATCTTTGTTGATCAGCTAATTTTTTTTGCTTTTCCCTTAATTTGAAAAACACTGATCAAAACGTAGTCGTAGTACTTTTTTGTGAATATGATCCGTTTCTTAATGATTTGCCTCGCCATAGTGTACCCATGAGCAACAGGATGAAGAAAAAATTGCTGAAGAAGACTTCTTCCCAAAAGACAAAGGAGGAGTTTGAGAATAAGCAAGAAAAACGGTTAAAGAAAAAAGAGGTGAGGCACTTTCACTTTCAAATTGGCCTTGTTATAAGCAGTATATGTAAATTATGTTCCTACTAGTACTATTTTTTGTTCTTGTAGGAATTTCAAAAAGCAAAGCAGCAGAAAGAGGACGCTATTAAAAAGTACAAACAGAGGAAGATGAAGACATTTCAAATGTTAAGCAAGAAAACCAAGAAAGGACAACCAAACTTAAACCTTCAGATGGACTACCTACTTGAGAAGATTCAAGGTTCTAGGAAGTGATATGGACAATGTTTTTGTTGATTGCACAATTAACTTTGCTACTGTAGAGACTGTATACAGAAAAAACTATCCATGCAGTTTATGATTGCTGTTTAATCTGCAAAACACATGGGATGTCTTTAGGTAAAAATACCCTAATGGGATAGCCGTTATAGACCCAGATTTCATGTTTAATGTAAATATTATGTTATAAAAATGTTATGATGCTTCCATTCTGAACATAAGTGATGGTACTAAATATTTATCTTGACAACATTTTTTATTGTTCAGTTTATGGTTTGACTCCAGCTTTATTCTGGGTCTAACAAAACCTATAATTGTCTACTTCTAAGGTTACTATCAGTATTTTATAAAACTAGCTAATGCTCACTTGGACTGAAGAAATATTTGGAGCCAATGCCATAAAGCCAACTAAGCTTGAGTTAGGACCATTTTTATAACAATTCAGCATCTATGAATAAATTAAGATTAACATTCAGAATGTCATGGTTTTCACGGACGAGACTCACTGCTTAGCAACAATTAGGTTAGTAGCTTTTTAAAACAAAAAATGAGACTGGTGTAACTTAAGTATTCAACATATTTTGCTTGTTCATAGATAAGGAAATTATTTATTGGCAAGTTGTGTTGGCTTCTGACTACTGTTTTCCAAAGCAAAATCTGCACCTTACAACTTAACCTTTAAAGTGTATGCCTTCGGACTACAACACAGCCCCTGTGAGCCTCTAAATAAGGACCGCTTACCCAGAGGCTCCGACGCTAAATGGAAAGCCACCACTCCGGGAAAGACTGAATCTTTACAACTCTGCAGGAGGATGGGGGGATCGCCAGTCCATCGCAGGGCTAACACATAGAAATACAACAACTCATACACACATTTACACTTATGGACAATTTATAGTTACCAATTAACCTACATGTTTTTTGACAGTGAGAGGAAACCCATGCTGACACGGAGAGAACACGCAAACTCCGTTGTATGATTTCAACTTTCAAAATTAGTTTGTAGTGCAGACTTGGTTGATGTACTGTACACTACTGGCATCACTGTATAAATGATGTAAACAAAAAAGAATTGCGCCGTACTGCTTTGAGCCCGGACGGTTGCTGCGCACTACTACCACTGGTTCAATTCTGGCTAAACGTTTTAGTACTACTATTTATACATGTGTTGCGTTTTTCCAAATTACCCCCCTCCTCAACCTATTGCATTGCTGTAGTTAACACTAGTTCAAATTCCCTCTGTGGTCTACCGGAGTGTTCACTGCAAAGCCCCTAGGCAACTGCCCCGTGACATCACATGGTTGCAGAGTGACTTAAACGGTTCACCGCTAAGGAATGATTTTCTTGAAAGAAAGTTTGTTCATTGCTGTGTGGAAGCCAAATAAGTGCTTTTTTATACCCTTTGTCACTGCTGAGTGCAAATACAGAAAAAGGTAAGAAAATAACTTACTGCACCTACTAGTGTGATTTAGGTATTTCATATTTAGTTTGTCATTCTAATTTTTAGTTTTTATGCTGTAAAGATCAAGTTCTAGATTTTCCTTTATGTTAGGGTTTTGGATTTAAAATCAATCCCTTTCATGCCCATTCACCTCAATTGACCTAGGGTTACATGCTGTGCGTTGTGCTCTCTGTATCACACTTTATCTACTGAATTGTAATTTTTCCCAATTTCTTCACGTCTGGGTGTAATATCAAGAGCATAACACCCTCTTTTGTCCACCTTTTACACCATGTCCCAGCTCTTTAGGCCAGACAAACTGGTATAAATGTTGTATTTTGTAGGTGGTTATGCAAAAGACTAACATTAAATGGACAATATTAAAACAAATATAACATGTACTGATGTAAAATAATCGTTTTTTTTCTCTAAGTTTACCAATATAAACAAATGAACAATTTTTGTCTTGTAGACGGTGCATAAGCTCCTTATTACATTAAAGTAATTTAGCAGACACTTATTCATAGCGATGCAAATAAATTGCTTTCAACGCACATTTAAAAAAAAAAAACACGAGCCATTTAAATAAGATAAATGCATCTCAACCTAATCATCTAGCTGAGAGCAAGTGCCATATTAAACACAGGTGTCCATCATCAAAAGTGACCATTGTCAACCAAATGTAAACTATTCGAAATATATGGTGTTAAAAATTTAAAGACGGTATTAAAATAATCATTCACCTTATGTTTTTATGCTTTTCACAAGTTGGATGGTTTGAGCTAATTAGAGGGAATTTATCTGAAACAGGTTTACTTCTTTCTAAGATGGACTGTAATAATGGTCAATGGGCATCATAGCTCTTATATCATAACATCAACCCTCTTTCCTGTTACAAATTTTCTAGCCCCTAAACTGTGAATTGCGTAAATATGAATGATTTTCTAATAATTTGTATTTTATTGATCCCACAGGAAAACAGCAAGCAAGCCACAAACTTGCACAGCTTGTCCTTTTAAACAAACTCTAGTCAATGCCTTTTGAGCCTTTCCTATTCTGTCTCTATCATCATGGCACACCAAAACAGGTTGTTTAAAGAGATACAAAGCAGTTGATTTGGGTCATGTCCGATTCCATCCTGTACCACACCACCAAAGGGTCCTGCAGTGTCCTAGAGATGGATGCAGAGGGGTCAAAGGGCAAAGGATCTGATTCTGAGACAAGGGGTCCTGACTGGGGCCGTATCACCATGCTAGACAGGACCAAAGAGTTTTTCCAGACCTGCGACATGGAGGGAAAAGGCTACATTACACGAACTGATATGAGGGTTGGTTTGTGTTTTTGTATGTGTAAAAATAGAGAGCGGGGCTGCCCTGTAGAATAAATGTTGTATGCACTGTTCATTTTAACCCATCTAATATTCACTGGTCATGGACTAGCAATATTCTTTGTATGTTCTCTGTCCTCTCTCGCTCACTCTATCACTCCCAGAGTTCTATTTTGACTGGAGTTAGCTTAGTATTTTGACTTCAGTTGTAATGTGAAGGGAGATTTGCAAAGTGTAATCCCTTAATACGAAGAATCTTTGAGTGAGTCTGTGTTTCTTCCATCGATTGGTTCTAGTAAGATTTTACTTATTGTAGCTGTAGTACATCCCAGTATGTGCTAGCACTTTCCAACATGTCATAGAAGAAGTGTATATCCTCTCCCCACAGAGGCTCCATAGAGAGCTACCACTCTCAGCGGAAGAGCTAGAGAATGTGTTTGATTCCTTGGTAACCTCCCCTAACACCTACCTAACGCAAGGAGAGTTTTCCTCTGGACTCAGTAAGTTTTTTAAGTAATTTTGTACAGATCTCTTATCTTCATCCTCTTGCCATGGATTATTTTTTCATATTCCAAACAACACAAAAGGATTAAGGGCAGGTTTAGCAGCATGAACAGGAATTCACATAGGTATTCACTTGTTCCTCGCTCGTCCTCAGGTCTGTTTCTACATGGTCGGAGGATCTCACTGACCAACGACACTGTTTCAGTGGGGGTCCGGAGGGTTCCAGAAGCCCTGTACCAGAGACAGTGGGAGCAGAAGCTAACGGGAGGAGAGGATGAGGAAGAGAAACACTTCTCGATGCTGATGGAAAGCCTTGGGGCCAGTAATGTGTTTGAAGAGTAAGTGTTGTTGAGGGTTGTCTAGAAGCACTTCTTCACTACCTGATTTGATGTTAATTCGTCCCCCCAACCCTCTCTCTCTCTATCACTCTGTCTCGTTCTCGCTCTCAATCCCTCTCTATTGCCTCTCTCCCTCAATTTATGACGGCCTCCAGTCCAGGTGAGGTGCGCAGCCTGTGGGCTAAGCTGAGGAGGGATGAACCTCATCTCCTCTCCAACTTTGAGGAGTTCCTGTCAAGAGTCACTTCTCAGATCAAAGAGGCACACCATGAGAAAAGGGAGATGGAGAGTGCCCTCCAGAGGTAAGAAGACAAATAGGAGATTAGGCCTTGAGGGAAGGAATCAGATATTAGATAAAAAAAGGAATCACAACGATGATACACAGAGTACAACATAAAAACAAGCACCAACCGGCTATTAGAAAACGGAGGGTTTTCTGTATGTTTGCTGTTTGTTGGAGTTATGGTGTTTGTGTTGCTGCCAGGAGCTCTACCTCTGGTCAGGGAGCAGTTGTGTGGATTTAACTGTAATTCTCTATAGAATGCCCCTTTTATCCCCATAAAAATGACCACTAATCTCTGGAATAATGTTATGCTTAGACATCTGACTACATTGGGAGAGTAGTTACATTGCACCTCAGTAGTATGTTGCGACATTCTTTTTTGTTCACATGAAATGGAATACTGTTAAAAATAGTCAATTATTTTAAACTGTAGTTTGAAGCCAAAATGTGGCATCAACAAAAGCTATGGGTTTAGATATGTACATTGCAATACGGAGTCTGTGTTTGTGTTTAAGTAGCTTAAACACATACTAGTGGTTGTGATCTTGCAACTGCTACGTGCTATGGAAGCTTTTGTTTTTTGTTTGAGTTATGGATTTAGCCCTTAAGGTCATTCTCTTATTCAGTTTAGCATGTTTCCCATGGCACTCTGTGGTACCGTTTAAGGCAACTTATGACATTGTGACATAATTAGATGTTCAGGTCTTAAAGGGTGTTCAAAGGAATGTAAATACCATATGGTATGCTTATATGCTGCTGAATGAAAGGCCCACTTGTTTTTCTGGTTTCTAAGCGTTTGTGTGTGACCCAATATATTTTTTCTTGCAGACATAACTGAATTTGTAATGCTTATGAAGGCCCCTTTAACCCATTTTCTGCTTTTAAACAAGCGACAAAATATTTGGTACTTGATAATTTCTCCCCATTACAGAAAGGCTGCCACACACGACAGTGAGATCCGCCGGTTGTATGAAGAGATGGAGGCACAAATCAAAAACGAGAAGGATAAACTTTTCCATGGTGTAAGGATTCTTAGAGGAATGTGTGCTTTAACCAAGCTTCCTGAATCAACCATGTCTAAATGGATTGTGATTATTCTTTTCAAAATACAAAACACAAAGTGGAACTTTTGAAATTCCTGTCCCCTCCTCACTTGCAAACTTGAACTGCCAGACCTGTTTTCTGTCTTTCAGTGACTTTTAACCTTTGACTCTTCACCCACCCAGGACTCGGAGCGGCTCCATTCCCGGAGTCAGGACCTTGAACACCAACTGTCCAGTAAAGAGAGAGAACTGGAGCAGCTCTTCCAGAAACAGAGGAGGGTCTGTGTCTGGGCCTCTCCAAGAAATAGTGGTGTAACCATGATGACACACAGCGGACATGTACAGCAAAATAGTCAATGACTTAACACACATAATCACAACGAATGTGAATGTGCCGACCACATGGTGTCTGTGTATTTGTGCTTGTAGCTGTGTGTGCTTGTGTCATGCAACTGCTTTGACACTTACACTTACATTATGCCAAAGTCACACATACATTCAAGAGTAGGTGTTTGTCATCGGATCGATGGCCACTAAAGGTACTTTTTGTTGCGTGTCGCTATTCATTATTGCCTATTTCCTTTCAACATCTCAGTTGGAGCGTCAGTGCAATGACCTGAGCAGCGAGCAGCGTGACAGCCGTGTGGAGAATGTAAAGCTGAAGATGACCAACGAGGAGCTTTCCCGGGAACTGGAGAGCACCTGCCAGGAGCTGTCCCTGGCCCAGGAGCAACTTGGCCTGCTGCAGGACCAAGCAGCCAGGCTGCACCAGGAAAAAGAGATGTAGGTGAACCTCACACGTTTGTTGGAATCATAGATGAATGCATTGGCTTTCAAGCATGCTGCTCATATGGAGCCATTGAGAAGGATTCGGTGTTGCTCTACATGATTAGACATTAGACAAATCCAATAAAGTACGACAACACATTATTTATTTGGCCAGTTGATTACTTTTTTGGCTCCAGGGAGATGTACAGAGTCACTGAAGGACTTCAGAGAGAGAAACAGAGTCTTATGAAACAGCTTGACTTGCTGAGGTGAGACCATTATAACGCATACTCCACGCAAAAATGCCTACGTCTCATGTTGTTCAAACGGTTTAAATTCAACCTTTCCTTTGAAGGAATTTTATTATGTTAATGTTTATTTGTGCAGAGAAATGAACAAACATTTGAAAGATGAGCGAGACATTAGCTGTGGTGTGGTGAGCATAATTTCCTTCATGTCTATACTAAACTGTATTGGTACAATCTGTTTTGACCATATGCCCTAATCATGATTGCTCGCTGTCCCATCAAAGCCTCGAACGTCGCTCAGGAAAAAGCAAAAGCAGAGAACAGGCCTTGGTGATTTATTTGCTGACAGCAATCAGCCAGGTAAAAGGTGAGAGTCTTTAATCTTTTTATGCTCCAACCATAAATCATACTTGTCAGGTGAGCTTTTGAGTGAAAAAGATTTGACAGTCGGACATTGGAGGAAATGAGGAAAAAAAGAGGATGTGGAATTGAAAGGAGGTGTTGTGAAGCCTTGCATGGCTGCAGTGGCCGATTCAATCAATGTATTTGTAATAATGGATTGTATCTATTTTCGCACTATTAAATACATATTGCAATAAGGACATGCATAAACATTGTAAAAAACGTTGATTGTCCTTATAATTTTTTGGTTTAAGATAAAAATACTTTGAACGGAGCTCGGCACCACTTTGAATTTATCAGAAATCCTCTATTTCTCCTCTGTTTTCCAAAGAGACCCACTGGGGGAGCTTTCCTACCAGTCTCTCGAGGCCTTGCCAGTAGAACACCTTCATATCGTGTTTGTTGCTTCCTCCCCCTCCTCCTCCTCCTCTTCCTGTAGTGAAGATGAAAGCTCCACCACCAGTTCCCCTGTGTGCCAACAACTCTCCTCCACTAGAACTAGAAGCTTTGGTTTGGCAAATGGTTACACTAATCCAGCACTGGCCTCAGCCCATAGGCCTGATGGGAAGGAAGCGGAGGTCAAAAAAAGGTCCGGTAAGATCGAACGAAGGCCTTCCAGGAGGGCTTCAGAAAGAGCTATGGAGAAGGAAGTGGAGAGAGAGGCGGAGAAGAAGAGAGAGCTAGAGACGGAGGGTCTGGACGCTCCCCCAGATGGGTGGCCCCTTCGTCGAGTCATCTCCATTGAGGAGGATCATCTCCCTCACCTTCTCCTCGGGGGTCAGCCTCTATTGCACCAACTCAGCGAGGAGGATGAGGACGGCGATCAAGATAGTGAAGTCAGCGAGGGGGAAGACGAGAGTGATCTAGAATCAAGTGTTATTATGGCTCCAAATTCCCTAGCACCCACCAACGTACCTCCTGTCACTTCAGTGGTTGATCCTTCGCCTAGGAAATCTCGCTTCTCTAGCATCAGAAAAGCCCCGATGTCTGCTAGAGGTCAGCCAGTTGGCAAGGAAACCCAACATGTAAGTTTAAAGTATATGGCGTGTTTAAATTAACGGCTAATGAGGGGATTGTATGGGCCAGCTACACACAGTGTAGATAATTTGCTTCCCTAACACATGGTTTGCTGTTGGTATGAAATTAGAGAAGGATTACATTTTGATGCTACACTTTGTAACAAGGCTATTGCTGTTTCATTTGGCTGTTTTACAAAAAATTGTGTAGCTGCCATATAGAATCACTAAATTAGCCAACTGAACGACGTTATGGTAAAAAAACGGAAAAAATTTAACAAATAATTATGCTTCCTGGATATGCACAATGCAGTTTTCTAGAGTTTATC
>JAVQJS010033601.1:0-15291 GCA_036024795.1 Galaxias rostratus
CAACTAGTTTTAGTTTGAATCAGCCACTTATAGACAAAGCACAATATGGCCAGCAGGAAAGTATATCTGTCCAGTACTCCTTGATCATGTTTCATCCCCAAACTCATTGGTCTGTCGATGTTCAATTCAAAATCATGTAATGAATTTTCTTGAGGACAGATTAATTTTAAAAATGGAGACTCTGAATTACCTTTTGTTTAAAGGACAAATACACTGATGTAATGTGACTACCACCTACTGGTAGAGAAACACAAAATCTACCCGCTTGTATTATAACTTTGTCATCAACTTTCTTTAATTCCATTGCCTTTTTGGGAAGGTTTGAATCATTGAATCAAGGTCTTGTAGATAGCCAGTGTTCCCAGGCACCCCATGTGTACTTATTTTCACAACTCATGTATGTGGTTTTGGTATGTCATGAGTGTGTGTGTGTAAAACTTTGCTTGTAAAAGGGTTAGTACCACAGCTGTGTGTGAGTGAACGCTACCCTATAATTCAGTGGCTTGTTTAGTTCCAATACTTGTCCTTTCAGTGCTTGACATTTAAAGTGGTGGAGCCTGGACTCACATGAGTACTGTACGACTATCTGTCCATGAATGATCGTACATTCAGGAATCCAGCGGAAGTCTGAACAGCCACCTTTGCCAGTTGAGACTCTAGTTGGCAATTTCCGGATGCCAGGGGGAAAGCACACTGCGCTAAGACATGAGTGGAACACATCTTAGTCCGTGCCACCATTCTGCATGGGAGAACCTGCATAGCTCATGGATCACTGGAGATTCTGTTATCGGTGGCGCTTTCAAGACCTTTGTCAAAACACACTGAACTCTATGTTGAGAGACTGCAGTAACCTTTGTGCTTGTCGCGGTTGTCTCTTCCACCGTCAGGTTGTTGTGTTTACCACTGACCACACACAAGTGACCACATAGCAAGTGAACAACAACCCAAAAGGTATGAACAAACAACTGGTTGGTTGTCACTTGTTGGAGTCCCTTTAAAACACTTTTTGGTTTGTTGTTGCTGTCCATGTCTGTGTATCAAGAAGGCTATCAAAGATTTAGGAATGGGTTTCTATGGGATCTTTTTGGCAGAGGGCAAGTGTCATAGATTAAACAGTGCAAAGCTATGTTTGAACTCTGACCTTTGCAGATTCTACCTTACTGTTCCTCCCTGGATTTTGGTTTGATCCCTTAAAAAAAGCATCCAAACCAGTTCAATCCAACCGACCCCCCCGACCCCCCCTCCCTTCATCAGACTTAGAGTGCTTCATTGTCTTATTGCCAAATCACATGTCAACCCATGGCGCAAGGGTCCTCCTCTGGGAGAAAAACCTTTTGCCACTCAACCGGGGGTATCGACAAGTTTCTAGTCATTTAGCCTAAAATTAAGAGGGCAGACATGTGGGGCAAATGTCTATCCAGAACAATACAATTTCATGAAGAAAATTACCCTTTCCTCCTGTCTTCTGTCTGTAGTCGACTTGAAGTCATGGATAAATCCTCTCCTTTCTGAGTCCGGGTCAGACCAATTTGCCACCTGGTGAGGTGGGGGAGGTGGGAGGGTGCTGTTTTAATTGGCAGGTCACTTTGTACAGGGACACCACATCCTTTGGGCACCAGGCCTTTCTTTGTGTGGCTCTCCAGCCACAGGAAATCCCCCACCTCATTAAGGGAGAAGAAAGATTAATTGACCAGTTCACTAACTGGCAGCCTCAGGACTTGATCAACTTTGCATGGGAACTCCCCAATTAGACCCAAACACAGCATGAACCTTTCTTTAGAACAAGAGTAATCCTTTTTTTATTATCATTAGCCTTTGCAATCATCAAAGGAAGATCAAGCTGTATTTGCCCTTGTTCAAAGATACACAAAGACCTCAGTTGGCCTCAAGATTTCATGTGAGCTATGGCTTTTGTTATTCTGATACAAAAAGTATACATTACATAGGCAGATATTGGCACAAACACGTCAATTCAGTAACTCACAATCATCGATCACCGCACACCTCGACCACCTATGTTGTACACATCGACCACCTGTGTTAACGTGCCGAGCCAACAAATAAAAAAAACATGGTGCATAGTGGAACAACGGGTTGTTACTTAATAACAGGAGGACAGAAATATGAATTTAATGCAATCTTTTGGTCCAACAAAAGTCTGGCTCGGGCCAGTAGATTATGCTTTAGGCTGGCCTAGGTCACAGACAATGTAAGCCCATTACAAACGTAACAACTGGACGTCTGTGTTGAAACCCCATGTGGTGATCATTTCTCAACAAAAGGCTAGGCCAATTTCCTTTGGTAAACTGCCGGAATAATGTGAAATCTTTGGCTCCTATTAACCTGGAAAGTGAGCATTCTTCTTTTCCTTTCCTTTTCGTTATTTAGTTTTAAGTCTTCCCTATCTATTCTTTTTGAGAGCAGCTCGTTTTGGTGAACAAGATGCAATCATTTCCCAGTATTTTTCTGCAAACCTGAATTAAGCACTTTTGCCACAAACTGGTGGTTTCCCAAGAGCGTCAACCATTGTCATGTTCATATTTTTTAAATCTGTTCAGAGATTTAGATACTCAATGCACTGAGTTAAAGCAAAAACTACAAGGCGTTTTGTATTCTCTTTGTGTTTGTTTGGTGAAAGTACAGGCCAGCCTGCTCTGCCTGCTATACTCTCAGGTGTATGTATTGTTGTCAAACCTCCAAGTGTGATGATACTCCTAACTGAAGAGGATGGGAATGTCATGTACATAGAGGTGTCAGGGATTGGTGCTAACACCTGTCGGTTCTCAACGAGAATGCATCTGCAATTACAACATTGCCGTTGACACTAAGCCATAAACGTGCACACACTCACAAGCATGAACATGTACAAACGGGCGCACACACACACATGCAAGAGCTAGAAAAGGAAAACAGCTAGATCTATTGTGTTATAAACTGTACAGATGCCTTTCGCTAGGGGATGCATATCACTCTTGGGTGATTTGTGGAATTCGTTTTCATTTCCTGGCACCAATTAACCTTTTAATTGACTAGTACAACAGCTTTTTTTTCTATTTTCTCAATGAACACTGGGTCATAAGTGAGATCCTGGTCACAAGCATAGAGATTGTTTCCTAAACTTGACCATTTCTCGTTATGATTGTTTTAATTCCCGTGTAATGTTCATGATGTGAAAAGATAATGGCTTTGAGCATCAAGTTTTCATTTCATACTGTGCAGAACAATCTAAGTGTGTCCAACACAATATCTTTTGGCTCGTGGAACAGACAATGGAAAATGGATTTCCCAAAGTTATATTTACCATGAACTACTTAAGCTAGAAGTAATAACATTAGAGAACCGTAATTAGTGTTTAAAATTACAACATAACGTTTTTTCTTTGCCTATGGTACAACATACTTTGTCACTTGGTTTTCTAGACATTAAATTGTTATTGTACTGCACATATAGAAAATATCACATTCTGTTTTACTAAGATAGTTGTTGAGTTGTGTGGACCTAACGTCCCCTTCACAGCCCTCATTTCTCTGTGTGACAGTGTTTCACTTGAAAATATCAACAACATGCACAATTATCCCCATGACAGCTAAATCTACAGTAGCTACTGTGACAATCTACAGCTTGAAACACCTTATTGTTTTCCAGCCCTTCACAGTGCGTAGTTCTAAACAAACAGCTTTTCCACTTTTCATTTTCTCCATTACAGCAAAAGTGTGCAAAGGGCTCCACTGCCAGCACCACACTCCTTGTTTTGGATCACAGAAGAAGAGGCACTGACCTGCAAGGGATTACTCATTCAGAATGACAGATGGAAGGAAAGAGGGGAATGAATCAACCTAAATATTTATCCTGCCCTTTTCTGACCCAATCCAAATTTCTCAAAATGGTTTCATCCCTTCGAATATTATGGAAACCTAGTTTGGAAACCCAATTTACATTTGTTTTGGTTTCTCATGAGTTATGTAACACAAACATAGATATTAAATGCAATGAACTAAATGAGTTGAGGCATAAAACATTCATGTAAAACAAGCTAAATATGCTCACTTCTACCCTTAATCTCATCTCTTTAGTGATGGCCCTAAGACTATACCAAGTTCATCCAAGGATAATGCAGTTCAAATCAGATCCTTGTTCACTATGTTTATTGTTGACATACCCAAAATCCCCTGTTTTCAAATGGCTGTGAATGAATGAGGACCCTTGACCATACCACAATAAATATTTTAATGTATCTCTTTCTCCCCAGCCTCAGCGATAATTTAGTAGAGGAACTGTCAGGGTCATGTAATGGTTAAACTAAGGCAACAAAAAACATCGAGCTAAGCTTTAGTGCAGCCACCATACATTATTAAACTACCTAGGTCACAAGGAAGCTCTCGTCCTATCAAAAATGAGAGAAAGCTAGTGATGCCTGTGACTTTAGTTTGAACTCGCTCTGCGCATTCAAACCGTCATAGTGTCTATGGCCCCAGCATTGCATTTCTTACCATGCATCTAAGCAGGGTGTCTTTTCTTCATAACGGGGTACCGCAATATAGCCTTTAAACTCAAACAAACCGCTCTGGGAATTAGGTAATTTACAATGTAATAGGGGGAAGTCACCTGCTTCATTATTCAGTATCCTAACAAACATACTGTATAGTCGTTGAAATTGAGCACATAACATTTGCACTTTATAACAGACATTTTATTTTTGTACATGGTTGAAACTCCAGATTAAAAACAAATCTCCTTATGTAACACACTAGACAATAATAATAGCATTGCTTTAAACCTGTCTTACTTACTTACTCAATTATTGTGATGAAAATGTTAACGATGTTTTGATTTCCTACCAGACGTATAGGAAATGTAATCTGTGGTTCTGTTAGGAGGTGAGAGGTCAAGGTTTTAAAGGTGCTTGGGACTGAATGGTAAACAGTGTATGAATTTCTTAAAGCTTCGCTGTGAATTATTTTCTATAATTATTTTTAAAGGACAGAAAATTCATGTCGTTCCTTATTTTTTATCAGAAGGTTACAATTGAAATAGATAATGGAATGGTAGAAGGTAATCTACAAGCATTTTGCAACTAACAGTGGCATGAAGAACGATCTATGATTTGAGGGTACAAAAGTAATGCTGGACTTGCCAGAGGTAGCACATTTTTGTACCACAGTTAGCACTTTGAAATATCCATCTTTATCTACAACATCCACCAGATCAACCAAGAATGTCATTATTCCAAATGCAAGCTCCCAGACTAGAGTGTCTGATTGGAAGGTGCATGTTGAGTAGAAAAGCCTGCTCTCATTGCCATGGCAGCTCAGCACAGCACACGGCATTACCTCTGGAACGGGATGTTAATTATATCTTTTTTGTGAGCAGTGAGGGTCATTGCATATTTTAATAGGCAGGGTTCATGGTGAAAACATCAGGCCTCCACTCGCTGTTATCATCCATGTTTTATGCAGCTCTGTCCCCTAGTTGCCCAGGCGCTATTCTATTTCTGATTTGAGTCACAATACAATTGGACCAATGGACAAATATAGTTTCAGTGTTCCTGTGAATAAAATAGATCAAATTAGTTGAAAATTACACCGTAATATATTTTTTACAACTATTCAAATGTAAAAGGTTCAAAGTTCTAATGCTCCAATCCATTTTTAAACTTTTACCCATCATCAGATTGAAATACTTACATTTTTGACTTTCAAATGTTGCTGCCTTCTTCCTAATATTGGCAACAGCAATGGTCAAAATTGATCGACAAAGAGAATAGCCTAAATCAGAATTAAAGCCGAGTGAGTGTGTGTATCGACAGAGCCTGTGCTCCAAACATTAACCAGTAGCTGTGCAGTTCCATGAATTCATACAAAGTAACAGAGACATTTGCCCTTGTTCACAGGACGACACAAGCAATGTCTAAAGATGGCCCCTTGATATAGTTCCCCGGCCTAAATGTCCTAGCCTTGGCAAACTGTTAGGGCAAGGTTATTCACAGCCTTGAAACTCAAAGAACTGGAGTGCTGGTTCAACGTCAATCATGTTAATATCCACCGACACACTGCTGAGGGTGGCGACAGGGCAAGGTTATGTGTCACTGAACGCTCATGGGCCAGGTTGGAGACCATCACTGCCAAAGCTCCCTGCAGAATGGCAAATTTGGCCCTGTGTATACTGAGGGCACCCCTTAGGGTTTTTGTTCAGTATCTAAGATACCCCTGTCACAGTCTCTCTGACCTCGACTATGGATTGCTTTTCCAAGGCTTTGGGCTAAGACAATGGTTAAAGGCCTTGCTGCCCTATAACTCTGCACACCCAGCCTTAAATACTCTCCACCAGTTCCCTAACTTCCGACATTTGGCAAAATAGATATATACGAGGCATATATAATGAAGACCCATGACCTACCACAACAGTTTTGGACAAATAGTATAAACAATTAACCTCACATCTTGACATGTAGTGCTCTATCAAATCCTAATTGCACTCATGAAAATAACGTCAGCACTAAGAAATATTTTTGTATAAGGGTACAATGAACTAGGGTGCACTGGTGGTTCATCGGGCTCAGACACACACCACAAATTCTAGTCCCCGTTGTAGCGGCCTGGGGTGAATTCCAGTTCTGTCCTTTGCTGCATGTCTCCAACACTTCCAGCCTACCAACGGTCCTGTGAAATGAAACAAAAAAGCCCCAAAAAGAGTAAATTTATAAATGGATTGAGGGAAACAGTCTGAGTAGCGAGCCAAATTTGTGTATCTTATAAATGGGTACTGAAATATGACACTCCTATATATTCTCAAATTATACTACTTAACTGTTGTCAACAAGCATGCAATCATCACATGATTATAGAACAGCATATTGGAATATTATTGATAGGTCTTTTTAACATGTTGTGATGCCCTGTTGGTTTGAGTACTCCTTTTGTGCAGATGGACTGTCAACAGAGTCCTTCTCTATGTTAGGTATCACGTTCACCTGGGCAGTTGGCATATAATCAATACCCTTCTGAACTGTTGCCATGACCCTGAGCAGTGAGGATTAATTTTGTTTCCCCACACCGACTCCAGGGGACCCCTGTGGATCGTGACGACCAATCTCTAGCATCTCACATCACCTGTGGTTTTGTGTCTACAACCACCCAGCAGATGAGTCAACAATCTTCTGCTCCATTTTCTGCAATACAAATAATGGCTGTGTTTTGCATAGTGTTTAGATGTGATGTGTAATCAGGCTTGTGTCTTCACAGAAACGACTGATAAATGGATTTTTGGAGACATGAGCAGTACGGTTCATTTGTCAGTTCTTTTACCTTAATAAGTTCAAACTGAAAAATTGTTTATTTTTTTGTTTTCCTTAAGAGCCCCACAGATAACCATTCGTATAGTGTAATACCCTACTTTTTTTTTTCAAAGAAAATACTTAGACACAGAGTCGATTGAGGAATTTGCCTTCAATATGAAGATGATATTTAATTGGTTCATACCAATATGTTTTTTTCATTGATGAAACACCTATTTAAAATGTCCAGATGACACCACTAGTAAATTGCTAAAAGGTACACCACTGCCATCTACTGGCTTCTACATTGTCTTGCAGGACCTACTATAGTTTCCCCAAAATATGCCACTTCTACCTACTGAAACATTGGAGCAATATTTTCTTAAGCTAAGAATTTGAATTTGGATTGCTAAAAGAGTAGTGTACCAACACACTGCAAATGTAAGTGTCGAGGAGAGGTTTTATTGTGGGGTTTCTGGCCAAAGGTAAGAACGCTTCCCACATAATACAAAATCTTTGCCATGTGAGGTGTAACAGATAATATTGATGCATCTGCAAAAACGGTTGCTAATATCACTTTATGTTTTTGCTCTACATCAATATTTAAAATCATGCATATTTTATGAATGGTCAGAAACATCTGCTATCCATATTTTTTGTTGCTCTTAGGCCAATATGGACGTGCTCTTAGGGCAAATGGGCATGCACTATACATGGTTTTACTCTCTTCCTGGTCATCCCACCTTCACGCTCTCTCCCTTTCCTTTCTCACTGCATCCGTCTCTTTCTCTCTTACTCGAACTCTGTCAGTTGCACAAGCTGCTCAGTGGCCCTGAAACATAACACGTTATGCCGCTTCGTTGATCATCGTTCAGTGTTGCGCTGTGCATCTGAATGTGATGTAAATGATACGATGAATCCCTTAAAGCCAAAATTTGCTTTTCCATTCATAGTCTAAGTCAACGTTGTAAACAAGAAAAGCTGATGGTAAAGTGAGTCTCAATTTTATATATGCCCCAAGGTATAAAGTGCAAGATATACTGCTATCTCTATGCTGCTGTATTAAATTGTTAAGAACTAAGATTAGAAGGAAAGACTTGCCAAACATCTAGGGAAATGGGGCATGTAGAAGTTGAAAAGACATATAAACCAGCAGTCTTTTAATTTGAAGAGATATTGTAGGTATACGATAGGTTCACAACCTTAAATTGTGTATAAATGGAAAGTTTGCTTGTCAGGTTTGCTATGTTGCTACAGAAGTCAACTGGTGCCTTGTGGTTTCCAGTTGGTTAGATATGCACTTTATATAGGTCAAATAAGTTAAATATGCATGACTACTATTAACTGTATATATAGCCACATCTCACCAGGTTCTTAGTTTTGCAATGACTAAATAAACATAGAAATGTACAGTTTATTAGAAAGATCAGACCGAAACTTCCAATAGGGATACTAGCCATGATGAAGCTCCTGGGGCGTGAAATCGTAGACAAGCGTTGACCCAGTTGACGGCTTGTTCACACATTAGATCTTGCACTCAAACTAATCTGCTGTTGTGAATGTGCATATGACTACATTCTGAGGGAATCTGCCTGTTTAGGATGGACACTTTTTTATAATATAATAGCCTATAAGCCACATGAACGTTTCATATATTGTTTATCACTAACATCCAATATAAGAAAAACATCCTTGACTGTTTCTAAATGCAAAATGTTTATAGAAAATAGAGCAGCTTTGTGAAGAACACTGTATTGCATTGATCTATAACCTTTAGGATTCATCTGACCTGCATCGGGTCTATTTCAAATTTACTTTTGAAAACGCATCCAACGCTTGCCAATTTTTGCCCTTACAAAGATAAATGGCCCCATCTAGAGTCAGTCTCGCCATTTTCAAACGTGTGCTGCAGAACTTTGAATGGCCGAGATAACTACTCCAATGCTGTACTGACAACTTTTACGAACCATTTGGCGTGTTCGTCCATTGATCATTGCAGTTTGTAAACTTGCTGGGATTGATGGATTATACACGTGTTGTTGGTCGCTGCCAGTCCAGAGTGCAGAACAAGTTTCCTCCAAACATGCATTGCACAATCGCACAAGCTATGTGAAACTAGCACGCTTGGTGATTGGTGAATAGAGTTGTCAAACGGTTTGCCTCTCGTTTAGGTAACCAATGGCCAGCGCGAGTGAAAGCGTGCTGGCAGTGGCAATCAAGAAAAGGGTAATATTTTCCTACTGCGAAACTTTGGCTACTAGTTTCTACAGGTTCAATTGTTCTGTTACTTGAACTAGATCCCCAAGAAAGTTCCATAAACTAACCAATGGAAACGCAACATGAGATTTTTTAAAATATATACCAAGTGCCTTTTACATACTTTATCTCCTAGATAACGATGGGGATTCTAGCAGGTGGCTAGCGCACCACCCTCAATGTGTTACGCGCTACTACTAGGCTAGTTCGTGTTAGCTATCAGACCAGCCTCAAAGTAGAATATGTATAATGTTTGTCTTACCACCAACCAATAACCTTAATCAGAAGATAAATAGTGTTAGCTGTGTATGTGATCACCTCTAAACAAATTAAAGTCAGCCACAAGGTACCAGACCTGCTAGTTACACAAGCTAACTAGTTAACATTAATCTGGTAATCGGATGTAGTCATCACCATCTGTGTTGTAAAATAGATAATATGTTCAGCCAAGGTTATCTAACACAGTTAAAGCACCTTGATACGTTATTAACAAAACACTAGTTTATACTCGTATAGTACTTAATACAAGTTAACGTACGTGACAGCAACTGTCTGAGCTGCAAAGTGTTACTAACCAGACCTGTTTTTTAGCTGTTACTAACGTTGTGCCAGAACTTAAGTGTATACAGTCATACCTTGGTTCTTATACTTATAAATATTTATTTTTCAATGATCCTATTTTCATCATCCCATTATAATTAGTTGAGATGCGGCGAGGCGAGCCTCTGCCAAGGGCCTTCCTGGCCCCAGTGGATGTCCACGCCAGTGCAGATGGACAGGTCTACATGTTCAGTGAGCGTCAGGAGGGATCTGGTGTGTCCTCAGAGGACGAGGACATAAATGCTATGGAGCTAAGAACACGGAGCGTGCATGAGCAAGAACTTGGTAGATTGTGGAACCTCCAGCTTTTGGAAATAGAATTGGTCGATGGTGACAGTCTCAACAAGCTTGCATTACAGTATGGCTGCAAGGTATGTGAGTGAGCCATTTAAAGGGTTGGACCTAGTAACTGGGCGCCCAAGTGGCTGTCAAAATGTCATTCACCCGCCCCTTTTCTTAAGGGAGTTTTGGAAATCCTTATTCAAATAACATTTCAATAAAATTTGTGTTTAGTTGGCATATTTTATATATTTTTTATTATGTTTTTCTTCTGACAGGTGGCAGATCTTAAGAGGGTAAACAACCTAATCCAGGAACAAGATCTGTTTGCATTAAAATCAATCCGAATCCCAGTGACAAGGCACAGCCTCTTAACAGAAACAAACACAAACCTAAGAGACTCACAGCAGGGCATTTCAAATTCATCTGCACCATCTCTTCAACCTCAGGAAGAAACGAGGAGTGGTCCCAGACCTCAACTAAAGAAGTACACAGACTTTCTTAAGGAAGTGGATCACGATATTGAGAAACTAATTCAAACAACTGATGTACATGAGGAGATTTTCATTGATAACCCAAAAGGATCACGCAGGTTTAGCAGGAGAGGTCAGCAATGGACCAGCTATGGTGCAGACTGGGGCATCCAGTGGTGGAACGCTGTCGTGGCCATGCTCTTGATAGGCATTATCCTGCCCATTTTTTATGTGGTCTATATCAAAACAAAAGATACTGGCGGAAGCTCTGCTGTAGACGGTAGTGGGATAGATTCCCACATGGGTCCTCCAAACAGTTCAGGGCCAAACCACAACCTAGAAATCCCTCAGAGCACCTTAAGCAGTCGGGATAGCTTGGGCCTGAATCTAAACCAGCCATCCTAAACATAAAGTAGGCTGTGTGTCTTCTCTTCTTCTGGCAAAATTGTCAGGAGTCGCCACCTTAAAGATGTAAATTTGGACAAGCAAGGTTGCCCTTTTCTGCTGCAGCTTCTATGCGAGTGTATTTTATTGGAGTTTTTTTAGATTTGTCTCAGGGTGAGCCGATCGTCGTCATTTTTTTTTGGGGAGGGGGGGGGGGTATTTAACAGTGTTGTGTCAGATGGCTTTTATTAACCCATTCAATCATGCTCGAGTTACAGAATGTTAGCAAAAGTTATTGTGTTCAAGTTGGAATCCTAGTTATTGTCTTGAGGCGACTGCAGATACTATGAATGTGTCTGTTGCAGTGCAATATAGATGATCTGTGTTCTAAGATGTTTCTTAATGTATTACATGTTCCTTTGAGGTGCAAAGTTAATTATGATATGTAGAGATACTTCGTCAATGATTGCACTTTACTTTTTGATTGCTTACTTCATTTAATTTGTCTATGTGAAAAGGAGGATTGAAGTCAACCCACCATACTGTTTTTGCTGAACTTTATTCTTTTTTAATTCTCTGGTACCCTCTCTGAAATCCAACAATACTACAGTGCCTTAAAATTTCTACAAGTGTTCGAATGATCTTAATGACATTAATACGGAATGTCTACTTTATTCCGTGCAGATTTTATCCAGAGGAAGCAAGTATAACGGCAAGTTATATAAGATGGAATATTTATAGATAGATATCTTACTGTCAAGTGGTTTCAATCAGCGTTATGCACTTAAGATCGATTTTTTTGCTCAATGTTGGTTACAGGCAGGCTTGAAATTGTGAGTGTTAACATTAGCTCTGCTTCCTCTCAGAAAAGGGATGTTTGGCCATGTTGTGGTTTTAAATAAAGGTTTGCAAGTTTTTAAAGATGTTGGTCTGTATTTATCAAAGTTGCAAGAGAAATTAGCTGTCGTGCAGGCATTACACTGTAGAGGTCTGGAGGGTAGAACTGTCACTTGACCAAACACATTTGAAGATGGGAAACACCTAGGGGGATACTAAGTGACTCATGTTTTTTTAATGTCTGGTTGTTTGTATTATTTTCTCCAATATTGTGCAAGTTTGCATCACGGTTGGCATTAGAGTCCAACCATTACTAGATCCTCAGCAAATCACATAATTTAGTTGCCTAAATTCACGGTGGCTTAGTGGTTAGCACTGTTTCCTCACAGTAAGAAGTTCATTGGTTCGATCCCTACCTGAGGGCCTTTCGGTGTGAAGTTTGCAAGTTCTCCGCGTGTTAGTGTGGGTTTCCTCCCACAGTCCAAAAACATGCAGGTTTATTGGTGACTAAATTGTCCATAGGTGTGAATGTGTGAGGGAGTTGTTGTATGTCTATTTGTTAGCCCGGCAATGGACTGGCGATCTGTCCAGGGTTTACCCCGCCTCTCACCCAATCTCAGCTGGGATCAGCTCAAGCCCCCCTGCGACCCTGTTTTCAATAAGCGGTATTGCTAATGGATAGTTGCTTAAATTAACAAACGTAAAGATATTTGAGATTTGAACTGATTTTTTTTTTTAAATAAAAAAATCCTTCACAAAGGTTAATCTACTTTAAATACAATATTCACCATGTTACGCTAATCATGTCCCATGGTTAAAATCGTACATAAAACCTTTATGGTTTGAAATTGTATATAACATTCCCAATACAACTTGTAACAATTATCTGGTTTAGATGTTAGTAAAACCAGTTGTTTAGCATTTCACAAAATTATCTAATATATATTTTATGCACATAAAATATGAGTCTAAATACAATTTTAGTGAATTCCAATTGCTGTGGCTATTCACAATTGCAGGTAAAAAGCACTGAAACACATCAATCTTTGAAGAAGCCCTTTGTCAACTTGTCACACAGAAAGACAGATTTTGAGCAGGTGTGATTATTACAAATCCTCTCCAGCAACATAAACTCGTCCTCCTGAAAATCATCAAATCACTCTGTGCTTGCAGGGTTTTTCCTTAACAAACCAATACCCATCTGGATAGGCTTGGTGGAGAGTAAATAGAGTGAAAAGATTCATTGCCCCCGCTATCTTTTCTTTTCTCTCTCTCTCTCTCTCTCTCTCTCTCTCTCTCTCTCTCTCTCTCTGGCTTTAGAGCCTTTTCACGCTTGGCAGTGGGCCACTTGGCCACGTAAACAGCGCTAATCCCTTTTCCAAGGAGCTTTCAGCACTCATCTCTCTGGCCACAGACTTGCTCTCTGGCATTCCAAATGGAGCCTGTTGGGTTATAGTTGTATGTTGCCACCAGGAGGCAGTGGCACTCTTAGAATGTTAGGGTAGGTCTTCATGCTGTTGGTCATTATTCACTGCTTAGGTATGTGCTTTTCCTTTGATTTTCCCCTGCAGCATAACATGTCTCAGTTTTCAGTCTATCTTACTAAGAATGCAAGCTTCCTTTTTAACCTCAAAGTTGACTCCAGGTCCAACCAACTCTTGTGTGTACAGAAAAGTGTTTTTGACCAAGATAAACAGCATTAGGTACATATGGTTTCACTCTCTAGACAATTTCCTTTTAACAGTTTTAAGTCAATTGGTTGCCCATTTTTTCGCTTTATGTCTACAATATCACATGTTATGTCTCACCAACCACACAACCTTTCTTCTGTTCTTGAGTAAAAAAAACAAATAAATGAGAAATCCTTAATATAAGTATAATATTAACTCAGTGTAAGGTAACACCACTGGTATTCAAAACAACAAAATACAACTTATAAAATCACACTCTAGCCTTTTACAATAGTTGGTGCATGATTGTGTGTCCACGTGTAGCTACAGGTATGTGTGTATGTTTGTCTGTATGCCTGTGTGACTGTGTTAGGCTTTGCTCCTGTGGGGGGTTTGGTGATCCAGGGTTTTGATTTCCTCTGCTCCCTGGGGGATTTGGCAGACACAGGGTAATTTGTAGTGAAAATTTCAAGCAGGGTTCGTTTTGCAGGTGGCTGAAAATGAACGCAGGGCGTGTTAGGGAATGAGAGAAGCAATTTGCTGTCTGCAGGCAGTGAATATAAGTATTGTTGTACTACAGTTAGTTTGTGTTGTGTCGGCTTCTACATTATGACCGGGGCTGGACTAGCAGGGGTCGATCGGTGTACCTTTAGCAATGGTTTAAAAAATTAAATAAATAAGAGCATCTATAGATTTTGAGCATATTGCAAGATAATGTGTGTGATGTGTTCTTTTTTATTGGCGAAAATAAATTCAAGGGGCAACTTTGTGTTCATTCATATAGGCTTACACGTTTATTTGGCTTGGTTTCAGATTTGGGGGGGACGCTTGATTTTAGCTGCTGAAATAGGATTATTGCACTTTGGGAGACCCAAGGTTTCACGGTAAACTAAAATAAACCTTTGACTGTTCATGCTTGGAGGCCTAATTCGGCCTCACAGGCATTGGTTTGATTCAAATAGAAATGTTGCTCTTTGAATTTGCTGCCAATTTTCTAATGCATAAATTCATGCCAGACTTTAGAATACCGCAAAAAGACACGTGAATGTCTTTGGGAGGATGTGATTTTTTTATACACATATTGATGTATATACATGTGCGTGTGTGTGTGTGTGTGTGTGTGTGTGTGTGTGTGTGTGTGTGTGTGTGTGTGTGTGTGTGTGTGTGCGTGTGCGTGTGCGCGTGTGTCAACATGTGGTCACACCAAATTTTGATTTGATAAAGATTTGCTGTTCCCTCACTTTGTGTTTTGCGAATTAATAAAAAATATTAAAACAATTAACATGCATTTTTTTTTGGTTTTGATTTACTTCTAACAAAGACTTCACAAACCTTTGCAAAGTACCGCATATATATATATATATATATATATATACATATATATATATATAGCCATGCATAGCATTAATACAGCATATTTATTGATAGAGAATAAAGAATCAAACCTTCCACATACAATCAATTGTGGGAATTGATGTATGCATGTATACATATATATATATATATATATATATATATA
>JAVQJS010033616.1:0-10878 GCA_036024795.1 Galaxias rostratus
AATAATAATAATAATAATAATACATAATATTTATAAAGCGCTTTTCAAAACACTCAAAGACGCTGTACAAAGTAAACAAGAATAAAGCAAAACAAGTCGCCGGTCCATCACAGGGCCAACACAAAGGGACAAACAACAACTCGCATATTCACACCTACGGACAATTTAGAGTCACCAATCAGCCTGCATATTTTTGGTTTGGTTAGGATTGTTATGTATGCATTCACGTGATGTTACTGTATGCACCAAATGTTCTTGTATAACATAATTAACTTCAAGAGTTATTCTAAAGAGCCCAAGACCTTGAACTGCTCTTTTCCTAATGTTCCCTTGTGTAGTGGTGGAGCCAGCCTCCAACCTGCAGGTGACAGAGATATCCTCCAAGTCCATGAGGGTCACGTGGGATGCAGCCATAAGCGAAGTCACAGGCTATAAACTCACCCTCACCCCCATGCTGGCCGGCATGAAGCGCCAGGAACTCTACATAGGTGCCACGCAGACCTCGATCAATGTCCGCGACCTCTCCCCAGAGACGGAGTATGAGATCAGCCTGTTTGCCTTGAAGGGCCTTACGCCCAGTGAGCCAGTCATGGCAATGGAGAAGACCCAGCCTGTCAAGGTGTCCCTTGGTGAGACAACTACCTGTTGATTATTGTTACTGTTTCTCAGTGTTCTTCTCTTTTTTTGTGAATTTGTATCTCCAAGGATTTGGCATGATGCTGCTTCTATTCCCTCTCATCAGAATGCTCTCTCGGGGTGGATGTCCAGGCGGATGTGGTCCTATTGGTGGACGGCTCCTACAGTATCGGATTACAAAACTTTGCCAAGGTCCGTGCCTTCCTGGAGGTATTGGTCACCGCCTTTGACATCGGACCCAATAAGGTCCAGATCAGCTTGGTCCAGTACAGCAGGGACCCCCACACCGAGTTCCACCTGAGCACGCACCACGACATCAGTGCCGTGGTCAAGGCCGTGCGGACCTTCCCGTACCGCGGCGGCTCCACCAACACGGGCAAAGCCATGGCCTACGTCAAGGACAAGATCTACCTGCCCAACCGCGGCGCTCGGGAGAACGTGCCGCGCGTCATGGTTCTGATCACGGACGGCAAGTCGTCAGACTCCTTCAAGGACTCGGCCACCAACCTGCGGAACGCCGACGTGGAGATCTTCGCAGTAGGCGTGAAGGACGCGGTGAGGTCAGAGCTGGAGGCCATTGCCAACCAGCCGTCCACCACGCACGTGTACACTGTGGAGGACTTTGACGCCTTCCAGAGGATCTCCAAGGAGCTCACCCAATCCATCTGTCTGAGGATAGAACAGGAGCTTCTCAACATAAAGAAGAGGAGTGAGTATAGGAGAAAAAATACTATATAGTAAGATGATTGAGTGTAATGCATATTCAGTTTGTAATCATAAAGTCATAAAAAAGCTAATTGAGTCCATCAACACTTTAGCCCCCACAATGTTGATTTTTATTTTTTGGTTGCCCCAACAAGGACCTAAAAGACTGACCAAACACATCTTATTCCTGTAAAGAAGCTGTGACTCGACTGAGAGCATTTGAGCACAGATTGAAATGACATTTCCTTTGGAATTGTCTGGAGATTCACGAATGCCAAACTCTCCAGTCCGTCCTTACTATTGAGTCTGTAACCTTAGAAACTGTCTGGCTTCTGATAAACCAGATTCAAGAACACCATTTATTATTTTAACCACCTCTAATGTCGTCTGCCATCAAATACCACAAATTCGCACGTTTGCTGCTCAGGGAACCTCCTCTGCCCCAGTTGTTATTGTTCACAGTTTTTAAACAGAGGAGCATCTGGAAAGCCTGTGTTGTTCTGACCCTAATGTAATGCGGGTTTTAAAGGCCACCCAGACTCTGCAGAGCAACAGGGCTGTGGCTTTAAAAAAAAAAAAAATTAATCCCAGCGGCATGACCTCACTCTGACATTGCTAGCGGGACTCTGTATTCTGGAAACACCACCAATTACCAAGCGACTTTTATTGCTGCACTGAGGATAAAACTCAGATCTAATTATGCTTTCTCACACTGTAGGTCTACTCCCACCCAAGAACCTGGAGTTCTCCGACGTGACTTCCAGGAGCTTCCGCGCCACCTGGATGCCCGGCGCTAGCAACGTCATGTCCTACTTGGTGCGTTTCCGCCAGGCCGAGGATGTGACGGGCGACTACATCTCCCTGGCTGTGCCCGCTGACACCAATACTGCCGTCCTTCCCCACCTGACACCCATTACCACCTATGAGGTCAATGTCTTTGCCCAGTACGACAAAGGGGACAGCTTCCCACTGACTGGCGAAGAGACCACCCTGGAAGGTGAAAGGATGCTGTATGGGACGATATTGTGTTATATTTTTTTCACTGACATTAACAAAACGTATACATTGTATTCTCTGTGTGACAATGTACTTCTATCTTCTAGAAAAGGGGACTGTGCGAAACCTGCGGGTGTACGACGAGTCCACAGACAGCTTCCGGGTGTCGTGGCTGGCAGCTCCAGGCGCTGTCCTCCGCTATCATCTCTCCTACGTTCCCTTAAGCGGGGCAGGAGAAACTCTGGAGGCCCAGACCACTGGACCTGAGACCACCATCACCCTCTTGGAGTTGCTGCCCCTCACCACCTACCGTGTGTCCGTGTCTGCTGAGTACGCCGGGGGCATCGGAGAGTCCATGCAGGTGGATGGCGTTACCAAGGAAGGTGAGTTTGTGACCTCTGCCTCGTCTTGCTCAAGGAATCACACCCAAATGGTAGAAAGACAAATTCTTGGTATTCTTGATGCTTGATACTTGTGGTTGTGACAATAGAAGGATCGACCAATACAGTAAAATCCAGCACAACTGTAGTGTGTCTTGTTGAATCTGCTGAACCGTTTGAGTATTATCCTAACCTTCCGCTCTCGTCCTTCAGTGCGTGGTGTCGCTCGGAACCTCCGTGTTTACAACGAGACCGTGTCCACGATGAGACTGTCATGGCAAGCCGCACCGGGAAACGTGCTCCAGTACCATGTTGCCTTCAAGGCGCCCGATGGTGGAGAGAAGAAAGAGATAACGGTGAAGGGAGACACGACCAGCGCCCTGCTCCAGAACCTCAGAGCGGCCACGGAGTACGAGGTGTTTGTTAGCGCACGCTACTCCTCAGGAATGGGAGACCCCCTGCTGGGCACAGGAACCACCTTAGAAGGTAAAGGTCACTTCAGGAATGCGTTATCTTGAAGCTCATCTGCGCAGTGTTAGTACCTTCCTTGACATCTATTATGAAGAGGGAAATGTGAAACCCCGTTGACGACGTCTCGTGCTGGGTGGTCATTGTTTGCTATGTTTGGCTTCCCTTGAGGAGATTGAAAGATTCTCAGCTTGTAAGGTGTGGCAACAAGCTTTCATTTTACGTCATTAACGCAAGGATTTTACATCCCGTGTGGATGTGGCCGCACATTTTAGACAAGTAAACTATAGGGAGTTAGCAAAGTGAATTAGAGTAGTTTTTTTAGATGCCAGCTTGTATAATGGCATTCTGTCAGTTTTAAGGTGGATCCAGGTTGAGCCTTTACTTTGCAAGGTGCGTTAAATGTATTGAGTGTATTGGGCATGAACATTTTGGAATGCATTGCTTTTATGTTATTCCTTTGGCACTGCCACAGACCATAAGTTAGTTTGGTTTTACCGCCCATGAAGCCCTGAGGGAAATGGATGGGTGGGGGGGGACTCGTAAACCTACAAAGCTCCTGGATGAGCCTGGAACTTGACTGGCCCATAGGCCTCCTCAGGAGCTTTTTTACACTTTGCACTGATACGCTTGGTCTATACTGTAAATAAATTATATTGCTTACTAGGGCACATGCATGTTTTCCTAATGAATCGGAGATATGAGCTTGCACACAACTACGTTACTTGTGGTGCTATCTTAGTGAATTCGCTTTAAGTCTGTGACTCAAATCTTTGAGTGAGTATAAATGATTTATGTTCTTTAACTGCCATATAAAGTGGTTGAGGCTATGTTTGAAATCTGTTCGGGTGACTACCCGCCCATAATGGATTGGGGGGGGGGGGGGTCCAGAGGATGGACTTGCTGTACACAGTGTACCTTAGAAGAGGCATCTGGTTTTGTTTCAAGCATTTCATTAGGTATCTCCCTGTGCAGTGATGCAATCCAAGGAGGCCAGGGGTTATGGTGAAGGTCAGGTCAGGGTGCATAGAGTAAGGTCAGCGGGTTATAGGGAGTGGAGCAGTCACTGCTCTCAGATCATCAACAAATCTCAGGTTTTCCTCAAGAGAAGAGCTGTGACCTTCCTAATAGGTCTTGCTTGTGGCTTGTGTCATAGGTCATCTAACCTCTTCATGACATCGATAGGAGGGTTTTCCCTGCAGGGCTAAGCTATGCCTAGTGGAATGTGGCCGTTTTAATACACCTTACTGACAAGACAGCACGTTTACAAAATGATTTGAAGGGACCGGTGTGGCCCATCTGAAGAGGGCTATAAGCCTTGATTTTCTTTAATTCTGTAATTTAGGAATGTGGCTAGGATGTACTCTGTTTGGTAAGATGGGTAACTTTAAAGGGGCAAAGTGAAGATAGATTTTTGTTGGTTTCTTCTATACAAATACATTAGTGTCCACCACATCAAAGTTGTTCCCCATTGAGAAAGAGAGTCATTGTTTGATTCCATGTTGCTTTTCCTGTGTTCCTGGCAAGAGTTAGTACCCAGATGCAAAGTGTGACACTAATGACCGAGGACATTTACAGCGGACCACAGGGACTAATGTGCTGTAGTGGATCTCAGGTCAGTTCTTTCGTTGTTGTATTGCGGCGCGGACTGAATTGGGTTCCCAAGCTAGATGGACATATATATTGAATACCTGCCATGTTGTTTAAGCATTAACAATGAAGTGCCTTGCAGCATTTTTGTTGTCCGGTAATTGTCCTTCTCCTGGGTGACCGCTGGGCTTGCGAAGGCACTATGAATACAGTCTCCATGGACTCTGTCAGGTCTGCTGGATCATCATCTAAAGACACCCACAGTGGAAAGACCAGTGTCTGCTCTGTACTCGGTGACAAAGCATTTTGTCTTGCTAGCTAAATTAGCCAAGCATGACGTGGACAGTCCAACACTGATCTCTTTGTCATCGGTGCTGCTTGCAGTGAGTGTCATTGTTTGAAGCAGCCTGAGTAGGCGAAAACCCTGTGGGGATGAATTGCTTCCCAGACAAAAAACTATTTTGTGGGATATTTACTGGTAAACATCACTGATCTTGAAGCATTTTTTCCCCATTGTGTGTCCGGTATGGATCACATGCATAGTCTTGATGTGAATAAGAAACAAATAGGAAAATGTGTTGAGAACATGAAGTCCTTCTTTCGGAGTGCGTTTCCCACCATGTGGAAGGTGTTACCTGAGAGGAACATCAAAGCAGAGGGAGCTGGCTGCCTGGGCCAAGAGAGAACTGACTGTTGACCTTCTGTAAGGGAGGGGCCGAGCAAGAGCGAGATGTGAGGGGAAAAACGCCCTGCATTGGAGCAACTATGCACCATGACGGAGTATAGATTGGCCTAGTTCGTGCCTTGACCTCAAACCTTTTTTAATTGGGAGCGCTGACATGCTTTTATCTAGGTTCAGCGAAAATATGGTGTTTGTATAATGTGAGGCTCTATTCCATGATGTATTGCAGCACATTATGTAAAGAATATTTTTGGAAGTTGAATGTAGTGTTCAAGTTGCCATACCTGAGTGGTGCTCAATGTGGGCTGCTGAACTTAGATTTAACAGGGGAGCTTAGAGGCATGCCAGGCTATGTGGGCCCTGTCTGTATTCCTCCCCCCTATTAAAAACAGGTAACGTAAGGCAAAAGAGCAGGGCTACCCTGGTATGCAGGTGCTGTGTCATTCGAAGGGGTTTGGTAGTCCTGAAGTCATAAGTGAGAAAAGAGTGAGATGGAGTAGAGGTGGTTAAATGCCTGGGGTGGATTGAATCATGTTTAACAAGTGCACTGAAATCAAATAAAAGTTTGGTTGTTTGTTAAACAGGTTGTCTGTCAGTCGTTTCTTCAAATTAAACAGAACGGTCTATGCCTATGGCTCTTACAGAGAATATAAACATCTGTCATTATTAGGTTTCTAGCAGATCATTCACTGGCAACTAAGTGCAACTACTGTTGGTGTCCTGGAGATTTCAGTGAATTCACACAGCCAGTCGACCTTCGAGCTGTTGACAGTTGGGGCTGCAGAAATACGAACTATGTGCACAGACAGCATGATGGAAGGAAGGTTTTACCCCAAGCAATGTATTTAAATATACTGTATAATCACTATACTAATACTAATACTGTGTGTGTGTGTCTGTTTGTGTGTGTGTGTGTACGTGCGTTGCGTGCGTGTATGTGTTCTTGGAGCACTCTTTTTTCTTTGCTCAAATAAATATCGAAAAGTGGGCCGTTGTCTGCCGAAGTCGTTATCCTACGAGCAGGTCCCTTGTGGACCGCCAAGACAGTCAGTAAGTCCCGTATAGCTTGAAAAATCCAAAACCTGCTTGTGGTTGGAATGGTTTGGGCAAGAGTGGGTGCAAGCACATTTTCCTTGATAGACCCTGCAGACCCTCGAAATCTTACCTTTGGTTTCAGCTTGATTTGTATGTATTCTTTCCTGCTCTCTGAATGCAGCCCACATATCTCCGTGAAAAGAGTTGATCAAGTTTATAGGTTAGGTATCGCTTTTGCCTATTGCAAGGATCAATAGACCAAAGAACATATTTCTGCTTTCTTGCTAGCAGACTTGCTCTTCCTCAATTTATACTATAATTTATATAAATAATTGTATATTTTAATTGATCTATAAGCTTTTGTATGAATATATTTATTGTTGAGGTCTCTATTGGACGTTTTTCTCATAGCCTCTCTTGGCCAGCTTTGGTCAGCATTAACTGAATGACAAACAGGGTGTCCTGGAGGGCTTTCATGTTGTGGGAGAATGGTCTGTACTCAGCGTGTCTGTGTAGCAGCCAAACCCTGGTGTTGAGAGTCTTTCTCAACAGGGGCACCCCACATTGCCAGAAGACCTGCTGGCAGGTCGTCACCACACGCCACCACAAAGTCTGTGTTTTCCGTAATTCTGTGTCTGCCGTTTTCCTTCCCCCGTAGATCCCTCAGGAAAATGCAAGGAGGGGGGAGGCTTAAGGAAAAAATAGTGGAGCAACATCTGCAATTGTAGCAAACAGGATCAGATGTCCTTGGGTTTCGATGGAAACTAAAAGTATCAGGAAAAGCCTCCAACAGGCGGGGAGATTTGATTGGTTTAACAGCTTTTCCAGGGTGTTTGAAATTCAAAAAATACCCAGAGGGCTTCAGTCGAGACAGATATAAAATTGGAAGGGGATTATCACTCAAATTGGTCGATGAGGCAACTTCCCTGCGACAGTTATCGACACCAAATCCACCATCGCGTTTAACCTGTATATCTGACAGAGCAAATTTCCTTATACTCTAGGTTACACACACTGTAATCTTGTACATCGCTCAGCCCAATATCTCACGCACAGTCCCTCTCTCTCCCTCTTACAGTTCTTGGCTCGCCTAAAGACCTGGTGACCAAAGACGTCACCGACACCAGCTTCGGGGTCTCCTGGACGGCGGCGCCGGGCAAAGTGCAACGCTACCGGCTCACCTGGAAGTCCCTGTACACAGACGAGAAGGGGGAGAAGACGGTGGCCGGTGACACGACTGCCACAGTCCTGGAGGGCCTCACCCCAGAGACCCGTTACCAGGTCTCGGTGTTCGCAGCCTACGGTCACGGAGAGGGGCGGCCGCTGGTGGGCGAGGAGACCACAGATGGTATGTGACTCAAGCTGCGTAACATGTCCACCATGTGCATGCTCAGGACCCCCTTCATCCCCTGTCTTTCTTTTTTCTTACTTTCTTTCTTTCCTTCTCTCTCTCCATCCTCCCACTCAAAATGTTTTTCTTTTTTTTTTTTGGCCCTTGTCGCTTTCCAGTTCTGCTTTTTCACTTCCCCTCCTTCCCTTTCCTCCCCGTCTGTCTTAATACCCGGCCCCCTTCATTTTGTATCCTGACAGACGGATCCTGTGAGCCTCCCGTCCCTAGGTTACCTCAGAACGGGAAACCATAGTCATGGATTTATGTCGTGCCCTCTGAAGCGTTCATGTGGGACACCTGGGAGGAGAGGGATGGCCGTTTGCGTGCTTTCCTTTGAGATTAGGTCACTTTGGTTTTAAGTGCCATTAACAAGTGTTGAGTTAGCCGCTTTGAAAAGCTGATTTAGGCCCCTCTCCCCCCTAAAAGCTCTCCCGACTGTTAAGATTTTCATATCCTAGTTAAGCCTAAAATAGAACCCTGTCACGTCAGGCCGGAACATGAAAGGACTTCAGGCCTATCGTCGAGCCCCCGGTGGGTGTGACGCAGGTCGTGAAGTTATGCGAGGAGGCGCAGGGTTTTTTAAAAGGCCCAAACTCCAGGCCCAATCCTGGGTGTGATGTGGAAAAAGTGAGCGCCAGCGACAGTTACGACTCATTGGTCAGCGCTCCGTGTCAGCGTCGGTACGACCAACCTTCACCTGAGCCCTCCAGCGGGTCATGGAGATGATGTTGTAACCAGAGTGTGTGTGTGCGGGTCTTTCCTTCAGTGAGAGCATGCTATCTGTAAAATGCTGCCGTGATGTCATGCATCCTCGCACACCTGCGGCGAGTCAGACGCATGATACCGGTAGAAACTGGAACCTCCCATTCGACTACACAGTAACGTCAAAATGACAAAAACACATTGACGGGAAACCCGCCCTAATCCTGGGATTTATCCACTGGTTAGCGAGACCAGCCATGCAAATGGAAAAGAACACATCCCCGTCGTGGATTTGTTTATTGATGTTGGCTTACGGAGACAGGTGCAGGTTACACTGAAAACAACCTTGAGACGCCCCCAGGGTTTCCCATTGGTTTATGTGCATGGTCACTCCGCTCTGTGGCTTCCTTTCCGTGGCCCTCTCCCTGCTTCCCCATGTGCCCCGAGGCGGGTTGGAGAGCGGCCGCGCACACGGAAATCTTGGACTCGCCGCTGTTTTTCCGTTCGTAAAAACCTCCTCGCTCTGAGGTGAAGCCGTCAGAATTCTTTCCTCTCGGTTTGGTTTTCGGACAATTCACACTTGTCTCTGCTGCTCCCTGTAAGCACTCTTGTGGTCGCCTGGATGGAAGGAGGGAGAGTATAGAAAAAAGACAGAGTCTGTGAGCTTGGCTGTGGGCCCACCGAAGATACCACTACTCTAGGTGGCTCTGGGTAGAGAACGGTCACAGAGATCAACTGAAATCGGGTGCGTTTATGTTCACAAGTACTTAAGAAACTGAGCAAATACATCCCTGAGAGCCCCGGTGGTAGCCAAGCGTGTCCATGATTACATTACCCGCCAGATGTATTGGCTCGTTTGAAATGTAGGTGGTTCCTTTTAGCCACACCTTCCCCAGGACCACCCTCACCCGTTAACCCCCGTCTATCAATGCCGTTCACCTTACCCTCCTTTCATCCCCTCTCTCCCCCGTTCCTCCCTCCCCACCAGTGTCCGCGGTCGGGAAATTGATAGTGGTCTCCGAGGAGACGGAAAAGAGCATGAAGGTGACTTGGCTGCCGGCGCCGGGCAAGGTGGTCAACTACCGCATCACCTACAAGCCCCAGGGAGAGAGCCGGCAGCTGGCCGCCAAGGCGCCCGGGGGCACCAACTCCACCGTGCTGCGACGCCTGACCTCCAAGACCATGTACGACATCGTGGTGCTGCCCATGTACAAGCAGGGCGAAGGAAAAGCAAGGCAAGGAGTAGGAACCACACGTACGTTGGTCTCTCATTCCGCAGACACAAACTGGTGCTCAGGGTTTAAGGGTGGGGGGCGCATTGGGAATCCATGCAGCTTTTATGTGTCACTGAGATGAATGGGTGCACATCGTTCACAGCAAACTTGAATGCCAATTGTTCTGCGGGTTTCTGATGACACGTCACGGGTATACATACTTATGATTGTCTGTTGACCCTTCTCTTTTACCTCCAGTGTCCCCCTACAAAGCCCCCAGAAACCTCCAGACATCAGAGCCTACAAAAACCAGTTTCAGAGTGACATGGGACCCTGCGCCCGGAGAAGTTAAGGGATACAAGGTGACCTTCCACCCTCAGGGCGAAGACATCGACTTAGGGGAGCTGCTGGTCGGTCCGTATGACAACACTGTGGTGCTGGAGGAGCTCAGGTACAGGCTGACTCAGGGCATTGCTATGGTGAGTGTCTGGGTTGACTGAGAGGAGGCTGACACTTCTGTCTGCTTATCAGGGCTGGCACCAAGTATGCAGTAAGTGTATTTGGAGTGTTCGATGGAGGTGAGAGTGTGCCTCTGGCCGGTGAGGAGAAAACCACTCTGTCAGACGAGCCTGAACTCCCACCGTTTGAGAACTCAGGTAAATGCCTCTTTCACCTTCTCTTAGTATCATAATTAACAGCTGAATATGACATAGATGATTTATACGTTCTTTCAGCGTCTTTGATGGTTTGAAAAGCGCTTTATAAATATAGTGTTTTTTATTTATTATTATTGAAACATCCACCGTTTCAATATTCACTTAACCCTCTCTATTTCGTGGTATCACTCAGACTGGGTGTAGTGTTTGACAGCTGTCGGTCCATTGTTCAGTGTATGATATTTATTATATTATATTATTATTAAATTATTATTTCAAAGAACCTTCGGTCATTAACAATATGATACCATCCATCCATCCATTATCAGAACCGCTTATCCTATGCAGGGTCACGGGGGGCTGGAGCCTATCCCAGCTGACTTCGGGCGAGAGGCAGGGTACACCCTGGACAGATCGCCAGTCC
>JAVQJS010033626.1:0-14464 GCA_036024795.1 Galaxias rostratus
AACTCTGTTGAATTTATCCTATTACGATGTCTTTACCATGTCTTTGTTTAATGTAGTAAAATAATTTCATTGAAAAGGCTTGTTTGGTAGTTTGGTTGTTTGGTTAGTGTTGGAGGTAAGCACACACTTCACTTGTGTGAGATGTTTACTGTGAATCCATAAGAAACACATATGTAGTGTTTGGTTCATGTACTGGGTCTATTATGAGCCAATAACAATTTAGCGATGAATTCTGACACCTCAAACAATCGTGGTGGAGTTCCAGTCTGGATTAGAAGGGCACTTGTGTGATTATCCAAGCCCTTATTGGAAAGTAAGACCACAAAGTGCCATGGTTCAAATGGGTATTGTCTTCAGCGGGGTATGTATAGCATTTCAATTAGTTTGACATAGTCCAACAGTCTCTCCACTTTTGAAATGAGTGCATCTAGATGGATGCCCATATACCCACAGCAGCAGGGACTTTGCACGCATTTTATAGCTTGTGACCTTTCTAATCAATTTTCTTATTTACGTAAAAACAGCTGGAAAACAATTCATCATGGTCATTTAGCAGATGCTTATATTCAAAGTGACTTGAAATTTAATTACAGGGGCAGTCCCCGGCAGTAACTTCAAGCTAAGAGCCTTGCTCAATGACACACTAGTGATGCTGGTACCCTCTAGGCCACCACCATGCCTGAAAAGGTCTTAAGCATTCTCTAAAAATCAGTGGGTTGAGTATAAGAGTGCCTGCTAGAATCCCAGAAGCCACTGGGAGAGAAAAACACGTTTCTTTGTGAACGGGATCTATTCTCCCAGTTGGGTTATCTCGGTTAATTGTAAGAAGGTCAACTACTGATTTGCACACCAATTTCAGAGCCAACTGGGTTACCTTGTCATTATAATTCAAAACAAGTTTATTACAAAGTACCTTTTAGTATCAACAAACCATGGCATGTTGTAGAAGTGTACTAGGTTATAGAATCATTCTCTGCATAATTCTTAAAGTTGTTTCACTAGATGGAGCAAATCATTTCAACGGTGAGTACATTTTTGCACATTCTTTGTCAGAAATAGTACCGTAATAATCACATTAGTACTAATTACTGATCTGTATTCATAATTATCCTGCATGCCTGCCAATGCTTTACAGTACAACTAGAAATACATTTCCCTGTGCAAATGCAATGTGTTGCATTTCGGTTATTCGACTGACTGCTTTGGAGCGCAGAACCTACCCTTGTAACACAAGCGGACTGAGATCCAACCCAAACAAGGGGCTTATTGCCACTAGATCAATAGTGACTCTTCATCATAAATAATGGTGGACACATATGACCATGAAGTGGCCTACTAGTGGTTGTTTTATGAACAATAATTTCTATCTGTCAAAATGGGCCCCCTCATACTATTCAATAGGAGAGGAGGTTAAATTTGATGTGTTATTTGAAATTATATGCTACAGGGAAGCCCACCTATAAGTTGCTCTTTCATGGATTGTTTTACTTTTTAGCAATTCACTTAATACAAATTCCCCTTGCCTTCCTGCATCTTTCTTATTTGATGTGGATTTGTTCGAAGTCTATTCATATCCGTGCAATTTGTAGCAAATGCCAGGCCATAACATTATAATTTGAACACGCTAACACCTACTCTTGTAAGAGCAACAAATCTAGCTAAAACCCCTATCTGCCAAGGTAACGGTAAAAATATATATAATATAATTGATCCGATTGCATTATACAAACTTACTGTGTCATAGAGCCCACTCTCGTTTTGGAAGCAGTGACACTCACCTCAGAACAGTGCTGCTAACGTCATCATTCAGTTTAGCTAGACTTCATTTGCATAAACTAATCACAGTTCACTTTGGAAACCCATAAGGGATTTTGTTCAAATGAAAACTTGAACAAGCAAATGCAATACAACAAAAGCCTTATCACATTCCACATTTATGTGTGTTTTTTTGTGACATTATGCATCCATTTTTCACATAATAGGAGCACGGGATCAATTTATAAGAAACAGATATTTGTAGTTCAAGCTAATGTTTGGAGTCTTTCATTATAACTATGTTAAAATAATTATCATGAAAGATTCTTGGAATATTATATGTCAGTTTAAATAGATATCACATTGCCACGTAATGATCATTGTGTAGTTTTACTGAACGAGATTTAAGAACAAAATAAATACTATTTTACCTTCTTTAATGTACTTATTAAGAACTGCCTTCATGGGAAGACTTGGAACTGATTGCAGACCAGTCTCAGTGTCCCCCACCAACACGCCAAACCACCTGCCTCAAGGACGTATATGGCCAGTTCCGATCCATTTCTGGGGTTTGCAATAACAGGTACTGAGAAATATTGCTATAATAACAGATTATTGCAACACATGACTGTATGACAAACTGTATATCTTTAACCTTCTATATTTAAGAAATTACTATTTTTATATTGTGTGCCAGTATTGAAATACAATACAATGCAGACAATCTACATTTATTTATACAAAACTTCACTGAAACATTTGAGGATTCCAAATCTTTATTTAGGCTGCAGTCACATCTCAGGCCTCAAAAATCCATTCAGATTTATGCTCAAAGACATTTTTTTTTGTTGGGCTGCTCACCTTACACTGACCCGCATGTGCGAAAGGTGACAGATAACAAAGACATACACAGACAGAATGCTAGCTCTAGAGAGACGTAAAAGATGCATGGATTCCGAATTCACAGTTCAGACTAAGGTCGCAATCAATTAGACCTGTATATAATTATTAACCACATATGGAAGTGTCCTGAATCTTAATTAAAACGATCGGATTCCATAGGATTTGTTGAGGATCTGGACTTTCTAGCAACACAATGACACAGCAGTTCAGACAATTCAGTTATAAGCTTGACAGAGCCAATCTAACAAACGTTCGCTTGATTCTTGTGGCCGCTCAACATAGGGAGTCTGTTAACTCATGCCTATTCAAAGTCTATGATAATGGTATTAATTTTTCATGGCTGTTTTTTTTTTTTTAGGGAAAATCCTTTTTGGGGTGCGTCTAACATTGCCTTGGCCAGATGGCTGCCAGCAGAATATGAAGACGGAGCAAGACAACCCAAGGGTTGGAACCATGGAAGGCTCTATAACGGTTTCCCACTTCCACCCGTAATATCCATGTGTTATTTATGAATAGTGAAGTTAACCATTTTTAACCATATCCAAAGCATTTTTCGTTTTACCTATCCAAAATCTCTGCATTTGTCTGCGAGGAAGTAACATACATTACATGCAGAACATTCTGTGAATACAAAGATCAATGCAGGCCTGTAGCCAGAAACATATTTTGGGGGTGGGAGTGGGGAGCCACCGTTGATGAAAATAATCCTAGCTGTATACTGCGCATCATGGTACTGCCTATTCTAACATATGAAGGTGGAGATTTCTAGAAGGACTATGTTAATTTGCCTTGACCAATGAATGGTTGTGGTTGGGGTTATGCTATTGTTCGCAACAGGGTGTCGGTATGTAAATGAGAATTGGTTCTCAACTGATTTTACCTGGTTAGATAAAGGTAAAATAAAAAAATATTAACATTAAAAAAAGAACACAGCTCGGGGGCAAGACGAGAGTATTTTCTGCAGAACTGCGAACGTGTCGAACAACTTAGCTTTTCAATAACCCTGCCTTACCTAGGCTACAAAACGCATTGGATCAGTGCCAGCTAATAACTGGGTTGAAAATTCCAAACATCAAATATTGCTTTGATTGCAAGACCATTGTTCCGTATTATTTGTACATAAGAAATGCGCTAGAAAAAAATGTATAGGGCATAGGAGGAGGTCTCACCGAGGAGTGAGCAAAATATCAGATTAATCGCTTTGTGGAAATATGAGATCTGCCCCCTCAACGCCTTTGATACATTTGCCTCTTTGAAGTACTTCACTTATGCCCGGAGAGCGGTTAGAGCGATATATTTCTCCACCTTGACTAATTTCATTTGGTTTGTGAAGGGAAAACAATATTGAGACAAAATCTCTGTATATGTGTTCATTGGTTTTTCTGGATTTGATTGTGACCAGCATGTCTGACTGATTATTTCAGTAGATATTTAAAAGGTTGCGTTATAAGTTGCTTGTAATAAGTAGACTTGGCAACTCTGTAATTGGCCAAATACACAGGATATATAAAAAGGAATCATTTTTAATTAATAATTTTATTTTAATAGAACAACAAAAAAAAAATCCTAATCAATATACTTGTGATTTGTATACTAACAATTCAAAGTGAGCATGTACATTTAATATCTTTCTCATTTAATCTCTTTATATTTGAGTCCCTTTCCACGCAGCGTGCACACCTTTTTTTTTAAACTCCTTACCAGTTTGGTGCTAGTTTAATGCTCTGCACTTTTATAAGACTACTTCTTGTAGAGTCACTGGTTAACAGCCATGACCAATATCTCTTTGAAAATGTCAAATTTTCAAATGCATCAAAACAAATCCCTGGGGTTTTACAATGAGTTTTCTTGAATTGTCCAAAATGTTCAAACCTAGCCCTTGCTTGCAGCAAAGTTTCACAAATATGACTACCTGCCATATTACTGCTGATTATATGATGCCAGAATGTGTTTTATACATTCTAAAATGGCTGGCTTTTACATATTATATTATGTATTTTTATGTTAATTTTAAGACATTTCAAAATTTTTGGGACTAATTAACCGTATTCACAGACTATTTGAACGTCTAGCATCTGAACATCTGAAACAAGAATTAATTTTTTATATTCCTGTCCTGTTAACAGGTTCTCAAAGTGAGCAAAAACATTATCAAAAGCTCTAACAAACAAGAAGATGTTGCTTATACTCAAATGTTGGTGGATTGGGGCCAGTATATAGACCATGACATGACCTTCACTTTGCAGAGCAAATTAAAAGCATCTTTTTATGAAGGATGGGATTGTTTCAGTAATTGTAAAAATGTGAATCCATGCTTTCCTATTGAGGTAACCATTTGACAATACTTGCTTATGTTGTATCAATATGTCACTTCCTAGATTAGAGATTTGCTTTCGGTAATTAGTGTACATATTATTAGAATGTCATTTGTATTTGCAAAGGCTATCAGCTAATGCAGTTTGACAAATTAACAAAGAAATCATGTTAAAATAAGCAAGTCAATATGAGATCACTGAATGAACCCCTTTGGAATTGTCTGTCTATTCATTGTTTGGTATATAGTGTCCAAATTGTGTACTGCACTTTAGGTGTCTAGAGAAGAGCAAAATAAAATAAATTATTATAATTAAGATCATCCCACAAAGCTTTTAAGACGCTGTCCAAAGGCGATTACCGCACTGTGTAAAGGGATAGTTTCGGGCGGCTTTTGGTGACGAGGGTGTTGCAAAGCTGAGTTGGGCGCCAAGGTTTAACTCCATAGGAAACAATGGCACAGCCAGCGAGCGCAGGTTTTAACGCTCATCATGTGCAAGCACCTTAACTCAACAGGCCCCATTTAGAAACTTTCTCATCTTAAATATTATGATATGATATATTTATAAAAATAACATATTAACATTAAATGATCATCGCCATGGTATGACAGTAGTCTTAATGAGAACGTAATTATGACTCATTATAATGTCTGTAAAAAAGTGTGATTTTGCCAGTGCAAGGATGCCAATAATTTTGTCCAGTGCATTTTTTCCTCCTGTGTGAAATGTTTTCAAGTTGGACTTTGCTTCTCTGATTTTTTTGTGTTGTTCCAATGCAGACAAAAGATGTAAACATGTGAACACCAGAACATTAGCAATTGCAACAATTTTCTGGGTGCATTTTATGACAGAATAGCAAGGGTTTGGCCATGACTGTAGATTGGTATTGTAATAATAATAATACATTATATTTATAAAGCGCTTTTCAAAACACTCAAAGACGCTGTAAAACTATGATAATACATTACATTTATAGGCACCTTTCTAGACACCCAAGGTTCACGATATAGAAAATATTTAAAAAAGTAAACTTAAAATATAGGATAGATACAAGGATATTGAGGCAGGGATCATCAAACATATATAAAAGTTAAAGGGCATACATTTGTGGTGTGCTACTTTAACTATGGTCCTGTGAAGTTCATAATAGCTATTTGAAATAACTCAAATGAATAATGGCGCAATTATGTTCCTTTTCAGGAGGACAATCGCTCCATGTCTGCTGAAAACAAATGTATCCCTTTTGTTCGTTCTTCGCCTCCATGCTTCTCGGAAAATTTAGCAGAGTCACAGCAGAGGCAACAAATGAATTCAATCACATCTTTCATTGATGCCTCCACTGTGTATGGGAACACGCCAAAATTACAGAATTTCATTCGTAACCTCTCCAGCTATGATGGCCGACTTGCCGTGAACAAACGATTTAGGGATCAGAATGGCCAACCTTACCTGCCTTTCATTAAAAATACGCCATCACCGTGCTTTCAAGATCCAGAGGACCCTGAGGGAGAGCTAGTGGAGTGTTTCTTAGCTGGAGACAGCAGGGTCAATGAGGGCCTGCCTCTCATCATTCTTCATACCCTATGGATGAGGGAACATAACCGGATTGCAGAAGCCTTAAAGAACCTCAATTGGCACTGGAGTGCAGAGACTGTATACCAAGAAACTCGGAAGATAATCGGAGCTCTGCATCAGGTACGACATAACTTTCTAAAACCAAATACATGCACTCATAATAATAATGGAGAAACAACTACCAATGAGTGCATTACGAAAAGTGTTAAATATTGATAGCACGCACCTGCCTGCCTGCAAGCTTTTCTCTTTTGGTACCTCTGGATGTGTTGAAGTGATTTTCCACATTACATAGTACATTTTTACATGTAATTTATGTGATGAAATGGTAAAACCTCAGCGCTTTTGATTGAAAAAGTATCTGCTAAATGAATGTGATGTAATATGGTCTATTATCAGCTGGGCTTCTGTTCATAGTCAGAGTACCTGTTTCGTTTGGGCATAGGCTTATACGATTTTGGTCAGCCCTCCGTTTCTCATACACACCTCACCTACTGAGGACTTCACTTTACTGGCAGTGGCGTGACTTTACAGATGCTCTTGCAGCCGGGAGTTTCAACCAATCAAACGCATGCCTAAGGTCGCCTTGGAAGCATAACTTCTTTGAAGGCACATTTGAATGATCTAATATGATTTCAATTCAGGGTAATGCACAATTTTTTAATTTTTTTTCCCACGTGGGGGGACAGATTACCGTTCCTTTGAAACTTAGAGGGACGTTTGACATTTGTTAACTTACTTTCCTTTATCCCCAAGTTAAGTCTGAGTAGGATATTCTCCCCTTCTAGGAAAGCGCTCTGGTGACTTCCCTTGCTGTTGTTTGGTTTTAAATTTGATTCTGCTTTTGCACCTGCTTGTTATACCAAATTGAACCACTGGCTGTGTTAGCGCTATCACACACAAAGCAATTCAACGGTAAATTAATGAATATATGTTGGAGTTGAAAAAAAAATGTATTGCTATAATATTCAATATTCAAAGACAGCACATCTTACCCATTAGATGCTTAGACAAACAGAAAATCTGCTTTGTCAATATGGGAAAGCAGGAAAATAATTCTCACATGATTTTGTATTTGTCAGAGAATCAAGAATGGATGGGGGTATTTTTGGCCGAATGCACCTAAATCAGTTTGTGCTTTTACCAGTGATGTGTCGATTTGCCATACTCCTGTTTCTAACACTAAGATTAAATGTAATGTGTTTGGAGCCTATACAGCGAGGCTCTGAGAACGAATGCATTGCATGATCTAAATGTTTTGTTCCCTGTCATCCCCACTTTACTCCAAGGTTATACACATGAGGGATTATGTTCCAAAAATAATTGGCGCTGAGGCTTTTGGTCATTACATTGGCCCCTACACGGGATATGATCCGATGATGGACCCCTCAGTTTCGAACATATTTGCGACGGCTGCCTTCCGTTTTGGCCATGCGACTCTGTCGGCAGTCCTCAGGCGGCTCAACGAGAGCTTTGAGGAACATGAGCTTTTTCCGTCCTTGAGCCTGCATAAATCTTTCTTTAGTCCATGGAGATTAGTCAAAGAAGGTCTGTATTAATTTTAAACTATTAGTACTGTTAATAAGGTCTGTCAATGCAATGCTTTGCTGAAATATCACCCCCCCCCCCCTTAGACTTTGCAACATTTTTAAGTTTCACATCCTGAAATTAAATTAAATTAAGTGTTGGATTTATGTCACTGAACTCAAAATAGTCAGAGTGCAAAAAATCTTTATCAAACTTAAATGTATTGAGTGCATTGGTATCATAGATAAAAAATATGGTTGACGGTAAAAACCTGGTAATTAACTTGGTAATCGCTAATCAATAAAAGGGCTCGTATAAGTGCTAAAGATTTGCTTTTGGGTGTTAGATTTCGGACACGCTTGCTCGTAACCCTAAGCATGCAGAATGAAGTTCACTTTAATCAACAGACGTGACGGCAAGCACAGTTAATGCTTTTCCACCGCACAGCTTGATGCACTTTGTATTCCAACCATGTAATCACCCCACAAACACAGCCAGGTTGGCGTCCAATCAAAATCACCTCAAAGGAAGCACTGCAGTGGGGGCGTGAAGATTTTACATTACATTTACAGCTAGGAACCTTAAACTAGTCTTTGGCTACTAGAAGGCAACCTGGTGAGCTTTTCCACAACATGGCCTTCCATTCTGTCAATCCCTGCCATACTCTCTCCCAAAGAAACCTTCATAGCCATTATGTAATAATTGTATAATCTTTGAAATCTTTCATAAACTGTGCTAAGAACGATCTAGTTTTCTTTAAAAAAAGATTCAGCACAAATTTATTCTTTAAGAAAACGTAAAGGAATGTACTACAGACATTCTGTATGTGCAGTCATAAAATGTGCTGAAGTGACCTATTATGAGACTTTATACACCTTACAGCATGTCAGTCAACAGCTACAGTTTGACTAACAGGTGGTTTAGTAGATCCCTTTAAGTAGTTGTGAGAAACCTTTTTGTTACTTTCCTCACAGGTGGACTTGAACCAGTGCTTAGAGGTCTGATTGGGAGGCCAGCAGCAACTGTGACAACAAACGAGCTATTATCCGAGGAGTTAACAGAAAGGCTGATTGTCCTCAACATACCAAATAAGCTGGACCTGGCTGCAATCAACCTGCAGAGGGGTCGTGACCACGCACTTCCAGGTCAGGTTTAAGTTATAATCTATATTCCGTAATTGCAATGCCCACTAAATCAAAAAGAATTTACAGATTCATGGGCCGTAGTGTTTCGGAGGACTACATCTTGCAACATTATATGCAGTGTAATAATACTAAACGTATCAGTTGAGTATTGTCCCTTGAATTGGCTGTTTTGGGAATGGGTGTTGAGCTTGTTTAACGAGCTAAGGCAATCTATCAGAGAGCTATTTCCCCGCAGTTTACAATATAGAAGAACGCCTTTCACAGGATATGATGCACAGCTTATTGTTTGACAACTAACATTATAATTTACATTTTGACATAAATAATGCTTGCACAAATGGAAAATGAGGATACGTTTTTATATAACATTTAAACACATACAAACAACACATACAAATGTGGAAAGTGATAATGCTATTGTTGAATTGCATTGTTTTCAAGTTAACTTTTTTAATTTGAATGAAGTCCCTCGTGGGCTTCCATACATTATGGTCTTTTTCTCACTGAAACCCATTGTAGATCACAAAACCAACTTTCTCTACAACAGACGGACTCTTGTTAGGGGAGTATATTTACAGCAATAATTGTCTAAGTTGAATTAAAAAAGTAAATTTATGTTATGCATTTAATTTTGAGTGCATTTCTTTGGTCAGCCATTGGCTGGTGCTGCACACTGAATGTGCTGTTTTTCTATTGCCCCAGAAGCACCAGCTTAGAGAGCGTGATCCATAGGCATTGGCGCATCTATGGGATGAACAAATAACGAATTCTACCGCCAAAATAATGATTATATATTCTATATTACAGATTTTTGTGCATTTTAAACGTACATGCTTAAAAAAAGTATTTTTCGTAAAAAAAAAAAAACAACCTGGAAGAGACAGGGAAGGCTGTACCCCTCTGCGCTCTGCTGGCGAGCCATCACTTGGGGTGGGGCAATATGCAGATGACAGTCAGTTGGTCGCACAAAGACAAAAGTGCAATTACTCCTATTGCGTCAGGCGATGTTTGCAGATCTGGAAAAAGGTTGGGAGCAATGGTTTATTTAGTAAAGTATTTTAATACAAACAAACGTCTTTTGGAGATGTCTCATCTTTTGAATACCTTGCTGCTGTATTGAAATGTTCTAACCATGTTTACCTCTTAAATGTTTCCAAGCCACAAAAATGCGGTCCCACCTTCTTTGAAATATTACTGAATATTTATCTGATATTTGTATAGTTAAGGCTGGTGATTTTAGAATTCATATTGATAAACTATCCATATCTATTGTTTGATATTTAAATTATCCATGAAAATTATAGCACATCAAATACTGTAAAAAAACAAACAAACTAAAAGCGGCACATCGGTGAGATACCTATGACGATAGAGATCATGCTAATTCACATTTAGCTTTCAAAGTGTGCTGGTTTTGTTCCTGCATGAATTGGATGGATTGAAAACCATACAGCAAGACCTATTTTCCTTTATTTAATGTAAATTACAAGGTAATGTCCGTCAATTTTGCTACTATTACATAGGCATATTACACATTTAATTGTATCCTTAACTATAATGATTGTGAATGTAAGTGATGCTCACCCGTGACGTTACCTGTGCCAGTGATTCCTCTTGAAATTGATTGCAGGCTATAACACAGGAGACTGTTGGGAAGAGAGCTTTGACTTTTGCACAATCGATTGGACGAGAGCTGTGGGAGTAGGCTAGGGAAATTACGGTATTCAAACAAGAGAATGTACTTGTTCATTACTGGTTTATAGGCTATGTAAGCAGATACAACTAATACTAATGATTTGGACAACATGGTGGCTCAGTGGTTAGCACTGATGTGTTACAGCAAGAAGGTCCTGGGTTCAAACCTTATCTCAGCCAAGGAGTGTGTGTGGAGTTTGCATGTTCTCCCTGTGTATGTGTGGGTTTCCTCCAGGTACTCCGGTTTCCTCCCTCTAGTTTCCTTTCATTGCAAAACATGCCACATCCTCCTGCCAGTGCCCTGACTAGTCACTGTCAGTTAATCTGGAGTCAGTCTTTGTTTGCACACATGTATGTGACCAAGACGTAATTGAAGGACCTTCGGACCAAATTGCCTATTATGGCCTTATTATCCCTCAGTAGTGTACTGTAGTAGTGTACTGTAGTGTTTGATAACTGTCGTTCGATTGTTCGCTCTGTGGTATTAATTGGTTCCCTGTAAACCAGCCTTGGGTATAAGAAAGGCGCCATATAAATTTAAGTTGTGATCAATATCATACCGAGCAGTGATATTGCAATGGGGCCAGCATTTTACTGAGATATTTAACCTTATACTAAGGTTTTTAAACCTAGTTATTATCTTGCGATCTTTCGCAGACCAGCTGTGTGGGACTGTGGAATTCCCATTCATCCTGAGCTTGAAGTCAGGGAGGTTACCACATCTGTGGAAAATATCTTGTGTGGTACCTGTGCCAAAGACCCCCCACCCCAAGAACTCCAACAGTAACAGAGCAGTGGCGTCTGACATCAAAGCTGATGAAGACCTTGGAGAGGCTAGTCCTTGGCTATCTTCGGCCCCTCGTGAAACCATCGATAGACCCGCTACAATTTCTCCAGCGCCTTTAACAACAATCAGCCCATGCTTCTAGGGGACAAGCTGGATCGCTCCAGGGGCCAACTGTCTATGGTACGGAGGACCAGGGAGTGTCATTCAGACATAATCATATACAGCATGGGGCCACCCAGGGAACGGTTCTGGCGCCATTTCGTTTCGCCCTCTACACATCAACCTGCCACCTGCAGAGGTTTTCTCTCTGCTTATGTCGGCCTTATCTCTGATGAGGACGACAGTGAGTACAGACAACTTACTCCAGGCTTTGCCTTCTGGTGCTCGCCTAACCTAAATCCAATGGGACATCTCTGGGAAATTATTTCTGTCCGTCTGACAATGCTAGTTCGCACCTCCAACTGTCCAGGAGCTCAGTGAAGCCCTGGTCCAGATCTGGAGAGGACATCCCAGGATACCATTAGGTTTTCTTATTGGGAGCATGCTCGGACGTTGTCAGGCATGAATGCAGGCACGTGGGGGAAATACACAGAGTACCATTTGGAGTTGCTGCAATGGAATTTTAGCAAAATTGACTAGCTTGGTGCATCATATTTTCACTGTGATTTTCAAACCAAAATATCCAAACGATCTCCTTTCATTCCAAACCCAACCAATCCATAGCTGTATAGATGTGATTCAGGCTGGATGTATGATTTTTTCCCATTGAGATCTGATGATGATGGTGTTTGTGTTTGGTGTTCTCATACAATTTCTTTGAGCACTACATTTTCACTCAAATTAATCAATGACAACACCATAATTCTTTAGACTTGGCATAACATTGCGATACTCTCGCCTTACTATACTCTTTTTCTTTACCCCGACATACTTTATTTTTGCCTTATAATGTTATTTTATGTTATGTCTTGGTTGTCTCGTTGTATAACCACTTCTACCTCTATTAAGAAAATGTATACAAACAAATAAAATGACAATTAATGATTATGCATGAGTATAAAAGTTTGGCTGACAATCTTTTGTAAAAATAAGGTTGCAGGTTACAACAATTGGAGGACATTTTGTGGATTGCAAAGAATAGAAACACTGGATGATTTAAAGAGTGCTGTAAAGGATGAGGAGGTTGCCCATAAGATAATGAAAATGTACGGACATCCTGACAACATAGACGTCTGGCTGGGAGGACTAGTTGAGGAAATGTTGCCCGGCTCTCGGACTGGACCCCTTTTCGCCTGCCTGATTGGAAGACAAATGAACATGCTTCGCGGTGGGGACAGGTACGGTCAGTCAGACACTACTTACCTTTTTGTCTGCAATATTCTCAAGGAACAGTACATATTAGTATTATAAATAAAACATGAACCAAATGTGCTTTTAAAATATTAAACTGGGTCCACATTTCTTCTGGATTTCCTAGTTTCCTAGTATTTGTGTGGGTATGTGGGGGTTTAAAATGCACTCTTTTTAAATACTTTTTAAAGACTTTTGCTTAAGGTTTGGTTTTTCTTTTATGTTGGTTTGTTTTTGATTGAAAGAAAAACTTCTTTTTTTTTGATTGACAACTTTGACAATTCATATCTACTGTACTGACAGCATCAATATTTGTCACATCCACTCTTGGATATGGTGTCATTTAACCGGCTAGAAAAGATATGCATTGTGATACCATTTGTCCCGCTGTCTTTGAGGCTAGGGTCTGGCCCTTTTCTGGCCGGGGGAACTCCCCTCCTCTCCCGGGGAGGCAAACCAAGCGGTTGAGAAACAGCTCATCTTATTTTAGTTTAAGGCGATCTGTTAGCTAGTTACCCAGGGGACTGACTGGCAATGAACAATCAATGACAATATAAACAATATTGTTTTAGAAAATAACTTGTGCAAATTACTATACACTATTAATGTTCCAATGGGACCAACTTAAATTATTTTCATCAATTTCCTCCAAATCAAGGTTTCTTAATTAATGACACTAGCTGTGTCCGAAATTGCTCACTACTCCCTAAGTAGTATTGCCCTATTTAGGGTAATAGACTGAGGTCCCTCGTAAGTGGTAACCCACTCAAATAAAATGTGTGAATTCGGACACTAATTGTAAGTCATCTAAGTGCGTCCATCAGGCGCAAATGTTACATTTGCACTGCATTGTGGTATATTTTGATATTCTAGAGAGCATCGTCGTTCACTTGATATTACAATGCATTATGGGAAACAATGAGTGCCCTCAAAAGTGTTCCACAAATGTAACTACAATTCGGACACTAGACACAAAATGGCTGATCACTTAATAGTGCCCTAAAACGTAAATAGTGAGCCATTCCGGACACAGCCAAGATAACACACCAGGCTAACAGACATCTTTAAACTAACTATACCCGCCTCCTCTTTTTCAGTGAGCACAACCACATCTCACTGACAGGACAACAGAAAGCTAAAGAGACAGCTTTAAACTAAACACACCCTAACCTGTCGCTGTCTCACCTCCAGGATAACACCAGGCTGAACAGACAGCTTTAAACTAAACACACATCCTAACATGTCCCTGTCTCACCTCCAGGATAACACCAGGCTGAACAGACAGCCTTAAACTAAACACACATCCTAACACGTACCTGTCTCACCTCCAGGACAACACCAGGCTCCACAGACAGCTTTAAACTAAACACACATCCTAACATGTCCCTGTCTCACCTCCAGAATAACACCAG
>JAVQJS010033649.1:0-15454 GCA_036024795.1 Galaxias rostratus
AAGTCCTGTGAGGCGTCTATTTCTCAAACTAGAGACTTTAATGTACTTATCTTCTTCTTCAGTTGTGCAGCGGGGCCTCCAACTTCTCTTTCTACTCTGGTTAGAGCATGTTTGTGCTGTTCTCTGAAGGGAGTAGTATACACCGTTGTCCAAAATCTTCAGATTCTTGGCAATTTCTCGCATGGAATAGCCTTCATGTCTAATGGACATGGAAATGGACTGTCGAGTGTTGCATGAAAGATATCATTTTCTGGGCATTTTGAGCGTTTAATCAACCCCACAAATATGATGCTCCAGATGCTCAACCTGCTCAAAGGAAGGTCAGTTTTATAGCTTCCCTAACCAGCTTAACTGTTTTCAGTTGTGCTAACATGACTGCACAAGGGTTTCCTAAAAATCCATTAGCCTTTCGACGCAATGAGCAAACAGGTTGTACCATAAGAAGACTGTAGTGATATTTGCTGGAAATGGGCCCCTATACACGTATGATGTTGCACCAAAACCCAGACATTTGCAGGTAGAATAGTCATTTACCACATTATCAATGTATAGTGAGTTTTTTTGATTTGATTAAAGTTATCTTCATTGAAAAAAACTGCGCTTTTCTTTAAAAAAGGACATTTTTAAGTGACCCCAAACGGTTGAACGGTAATTTGTGTATATATAGATGCATCTCGTTTGGTTTTGTATTGGCATAAATCTTGTTCTGAACCTTGTGTTTATTTACTGAGGACCACGGTTAAAATGTTATCAGCAACATCCCTTTATGTTTACATGTATAATTGTGTGTGTTTGTGAATGTATGAATACATTTATATTTACGTATGTACATGGGTGAATGTTTGTTTATCTATGTACAGTACTGTGCATATGTTTTGGGCAGGGGTTGCTGTCTCTAAGGTGACTGGTGGTCACACCAAATGTTGATTTGATTCAGCCTTGCTTTTCCCTCACTTTGTATTTTATTAATTGATAAAAAAGTGAAGAATTAACATCTAGATTTTTTTAACTGGAAGACTTCACTGCACATTGCTAAAGTCTTGTGTTGCACTACTCTTTTTTATTTTTGCCAAAATACTGATCAAGATTTTGAGAATACATGTGGCAAAATCTACCTACTGCTTTATTAATGTTGAGTCGCTCTGTGATAACTATTGCATTTAATCTTTGTCTCTTGCCTGTTTTTAAGTGGTTTTCCCTCAAGATTTGTTGGAGAAGGGGTTGGGGGCTAGTAACTTTGCCATGTTGGGGCTGGGAGACATTGTCATACCAGGTAGGATATACACACATGCAATGTATACGTACCTATACACACCACTATTGCTAATTACTTAATAATTAAACCAAATATTTCACTCTGTTCCAGGTATCTTCATTGCTCTGCTGCTCCGTTTTGATATCAGGTGAGAAGATCAGTGCGTTTGCCTGACAAAGCTAATGGGCCATCTTCTTTTGTTTCATAGGATAACATCAGTTCCTTATGGTAACTTCAAATAACCATGAACATCTCTCTTTCTCTCTAGTCTTAAGAAGAACAGTAAAACATATTTTTATGCTAGTTTCCTTGCCTACATTTTTGGGTTGGGGCTTACCATTTATGTCATGCACACCTTCAAGCACGCCCAGGTAAGAGTAATGAGATTGTGTTCCAATGAGGTTCATGTCCAATACAAACCATTATTTAGATGCTTTCAGCATTAACGTTAAACGTCCTGTTGTTTCTTTATTTGACTTCTAATTGATTATGTGTGTGTCTGTGTGTGTCCAGCCGGCCCTGTTGTACCTGGTCCCATCCTGTATTGGGTTCCCAGTTGTAGTCGCGCTGATTAAAGGAGAACTCACTGAGATGTTCAGGTATTACAATCCTCGCTTTTAGTAGTATAAGCAATCAATAAACATCCACAGTAAATGATTGCTACCAGGTTTTAGGGTGTGCTATACCATAAATTATTTACACTTACCAACATTATTATTAACTAGAAAAAACCCTTGAGATGGTTAGGTTACTTACTGTTAGTTAACATTGACTTGTGCTAAAAATACAGGGCAAGAACCATCTTCATCTCACCTGTTCATTACACATCGCTTTATCTACCACTTGACTTCATAAATGGCTAGTTATTCTTTTGCAGCTCATCTATCTTAAAACCCCCTTTCTCTTTAGTCACAATCTGTTTCCATCTGCTAGTTGTCATCGACAGTCACTTGTACCAAGCATTTCTACGGTGCAATATACGTTGCTCTGACCTCAATCCCCATATCCATTGACCTCTCTTTTCTTTTTGTCATACTATATTTTATTCAGATTTTCTTACGTGGAGACGGTATATCTGTAGGCCTTAAAACTAAGATGCCATTTCTTACCAGCCATCTTGCTTTTTCTTTCATATTTTTACACCCTCTCTTTGCCTCCACAAATCTCACCGCCCCAGTTATGATTCATCAGAGGAAGTGTTTCCCCTCACCCCCAGACTTTCTTCCTACCCGTCAGTCAGTGGTTCTCCTTCCAGCCTCGCTAGTTCCATGGAGAGCCCCTCCTCCTCTTCTCCCCATCGCCGTCGCCGGCAACATCTGTCCTCCATGTAGCGGTTCCTTCCCCTTCTATCTGGGCAGGTACGGCCCCAAGTTTCTCGAGTGAGATAACGAGATATTTTAGCCCTCCATCTTTTTAACTCATTTCACCATCTATTTATTTATTGAACTTGACCTCTTGAGTCAGTCAATCTTTTCAAGAAATCTCAAACCAGGCCATTTATTGTGGTTTTAATGTCCTCTTTCCTTGTCTTGCTCTTCTACCAAATTGTATATCAATTTTCTCACGCTGCACATCTTTAACTGTAGTCTACCCACAGGGATGTTGGGCATACCTGTCCCTTTGTTTGCCCCATGTATAACCAGAACACTATTTTTATGTTATGGCAGTATTTTTTTTTTAAATGTGGGTTGTTCTGTCCTCTATATTTCCCTTATCTTTTCCACTTTCATCTTATCTCATCCACTTTCTAATATCCAGATATGAAGAGACTCCACCAGAAGAGGAAGCGGAGCTGAAAGAAGAGTCTGTAAAGAACGACAAAAAGGAACAATAGTTATTGTTCAATCTGAAACCAACCGCCCAATTCACGCCACCTTTATACTGTTTATTGAGGTGGGGCAAATGTTAGACAATTTTATCACTGGTTAACCATGGCACCTTTCACACATTGATTATGCTTGAGATGTTGGGCAGCAGGATTATTGGCATGTCTGTATTCAAAGCTCTGTCTGGCTGCCTTGTTACAGCATCTGTTCCCAGGGTTGGACAGCCCGCAGATGGTTACAATCAGTAACTTTTAGGATCTTCAACAAACATCTACAAACTAGGTTATAGAGGAGAAGAATTAAAAGATAAAAATGTTTGACAAATCTGAAAAGGAATTGGATTTGGTTATGTTTCCTTTCGTTTATCTTCTACTTTGCCATTCGCTTTCTCTGGTCATTATTTTGCTGCTTTTTGTTTTACTGTAATTGGCCAGATGTAAATATTGATCTTGAGATAAGAATTGGAATTTGTCTGTAACTTATCATTGAACATTTTGCATCTATGAATTTGCCTTTTCTTTGAGATTTGCCTTTTCTATTAGTTTCCGTACATTTAATGCGTCACACTGGATTCACTGCAAAAAATACATCATTGCAATAAGTAATTTTTTTTAATGTTTTATTACCCTATACAACAACTCAGCTGGAGTTTATGGCTGGTTTATCTAATGCTTTTTTTTATTATTTATTCCATACAATGAAAATAATTCTAATTGGTTACAATGCAGACATTTTTATCGCACTTCTCATCTTAAATTGCTACTTTGGTGAAACGCAAAACAACATTCAGGTTTTTAGTGTGCATTTTCAATTGACCTTTTTCATTGAATGTTTTGTTAACCACAAATCCACAAATATGGAATGTCTTTATCTGGGCAACTCATTGTGTGCGTAGAGGAGAAAAACGTCATTAGGGGCCACACTCACCGCCTGCATTTATGCTTGAAGTTTCACACTGCCTATATCACTAATTGAATGTAGCCTACACACCACTTCTCTCACAGTGGACTGGTTAATACCAACCTGGACGGAGGAGATTGCTATGACCGGACAAACCAATCGAAATATACCTGATTAAACAATGCCATAAAAATTCAGTGGTCATAATTTAGTTATTAAAATACAGGCAATCCTATATCCCATGAGGAGAGAATATAAATCGATATGGTAGAACTGTATCATTCAGCAATGATGCCACGCTGAAGTATTGTGTAGGCTGTGTACAAGTAATGGCATATGTTGTATGACAAAATATACAGACCAATTTAAAGGTTTTGCTGGGATGAAAAAAGACCATCAGACTTGTTTGCTTTTGAAGATATGTTTGTGTTTGATGTTAAGGTAAATCTATTCATGTGCTAAGTATGATGAGTGCAATAACCCTTTGTCATTTAAAATAAATGTTGCCTACTACATTGCTAAAGTGTGGGCCTCCTTTGTAGTTGGACTGTGCCTCTTTCTGTGTCCGTGTCATGTTCTTGCACTAAACCTTGATATTGTTGACAAGATAAAAGTTTTACTGCATTTATTTGAGAAGAAATCCCAAAAGTGTTTGTCTATGCCATAATGATATGATCCAATAACCATTTTAAACTTATTAACACAATTTGGTTGAGGCTAGGCTTGTGTGCCCCCACAAATTGCAAAGAAAACTAGAAATGTATTTCCCTGTGCAAATGCGATGTGATGCATCGCAGTAATTTCACTGACTGCCTAAGCGTGCAGAACACACTCTTGCAGCACAAGCGGCACGCGGTCCAAACCCTGTTTGTTAACATGGAGGCTTATAGCCGCTAAATCAGTAGTGCCTCTTCTTAATAATGTAATGGTTGGACACATGTTAATGAAGTAGCATACTACCGTTTGGTTTTATTTTCAACAAGGTCAGGCTTTCACCAACAGTTCTTTAAGGTTTTCAAGATGTATACATTTAGTTCAAAACGGTGCATGAGCAGTAATTTCTCCGCCAAAATGGGCTATCTTATACCATTCAATTGGCGTAGCCCATTTGGAAGGGAGGCAAAATTTTCTGTTGTGTTTGAGATGTGCTACAGGGACGCCCACCTATAAGTTGCCATCTCAAGACATTGATTGAATTAATTTAATTGCTAAAAAGTAAAACAAATTCCCCTTGCATCTTTTGTAGTAGATGTTGATTTTTTCCTAATTGATTTTTTACTTGCTAATGTGTTTCAGTTTAGCTAAGCTTGCATAAGCGAGTTATGGTTAACAGCTACAGCCTTCCTGTTGCAACTACATAACTTCAATGCTAGATGTTGGTATATGCCCATTTAATCTCTCACCATTAGTTATGTCATGTATATGAAACTAAAGGGAGAGTCCAATGCTCCTGTAGCTGAACATACAAGAACGCAACAAAATACTTGTGTAACTCTAGGTGAGTTTGAGGAGAAAAGTAGATCTCGATTCTCTAAGCTAGGACGGACAGACACTGTGCCGGAAACCTGTTGCTTAAAGTCTACAGTTAATGGCATGGTAAAAAAATACACCAAGGGATCAGGTGCAAGGAAGCTGAATAAGTGACTAAATGAACAATACTCTGGAATGAGTGAAAGACAGGTTAAAACAATCTTGGAAAGCTCCGAATCTTACCAACTCAAGAATGATAGATTTGAAAATAAACCCATTCTGAGGGCCAATTGGGCCAAAGAAGTACAGAACGGCATCACATTGACCTTATGGATATGGGAAAATGGAAGATTAGCCAAGGCCGTTTTGATACTAATTGTACTTGATGTCTTTAGTCGATACACGTGGTTGAGACCATTATAAGTTAAACATGGTTTGTAGATCGCAAAACTTTACGAGATCTATCTGCACATGGTCCACCTCAGGTTTTGCAGCACGATCAAGGGGAATTTAAAGGAGCAGTGCAAAGGCTGATGGAATCAATGCAAGGTAGAATAATTCTGACTTCACCTTACCATCCCCAAAGTGTAGGAAGGTATAGAGAACCCAGAGGTATTGCCTGGTAGAATTGTGAAACAAATTGTAAAGCTTTCAAAATATCAAGCTCAGATTCTCGATGACCATAATATGCAAGAAAATGATTCTTTGTGATTGATGTGACAGGTAAAATGAGACTGCAAGAACAGATGCGTTCTAAATCTTCAAAGTCTGCGAAACCATTAGATCCATTTTTTATGTAGTACACACATAAAGACAGACTGAATGACTATAAATCTTTACTGCTGAGTGTATGGCTTGACGCAGCACCAGATGCAAAATGTCAGTTTACTACCATGGTTGATCAGCTGGTCACACAAGGAATATTCAGATCAGCAGCATGTCTAAAGCATGGCATTGTCCAAGATCTCAGATCTAATCCGTTTAGACATTTGTCACACACTGTGCTGATGGGAATAATTGGGACACATACTTAGATAGTATGTCACGATGTGGGACCTATGGCGATTACATAATACCCAAAGAGCTGCTGATATGTTCAATGTTACATTTGTAATTAACCCCACACAAGAATTGATGCCACTTGTATATTTCAGTCAGACTTGAATACATACTGTGATAGTTTGTCGTTGTTGGTCCTTGGATACATTGCTGACTGGCATGGAGAACATTACTAAACCCTAACGCAATTTATTTAAAATTGGATACATGAGTTTCTGAGACCTCTATATTATAGACTGTTCAATACTTACCTAAAAACCTGTTGAATGCAATCGGATACATGTATTGTGCCATCTGGTGGATTGATAATTAGTGCACTAACGCGGAGCGTTTCCAAGGCCCACTTCACATCCAGGCACTCTTTTTCCACCGTGGCGTAGATCCTCTAGGCAAGAGCTTACGGCTTCAGTACAAAACGGTGTGTTCCTCCTCACCGTGGACGCCTGTCTCTGAGGCACCAGCCTGCCACACAAACTCCTAGTTGAAGTCGGCAGTGAGCACCGGCTTGGCGCACAGGGCCCGCTTCATGTCTCCGAAGGCCTCCTTTGCCGCCGGACCCTTGCTCACCAGGCGGGAGTGCTTCTTGCCGGTCGAGTCTGTAAGGGGGCCAGCTAGCACAGCAAAATCCGGTATGAACCGTCGATGATAATTGGCTAACCCCAAAAAGGATCTCACCTGCTTCTTGGTATGGGGTCTTGGCCAGTCCTGGATTGCGGCGAGCTTTTCACCCGTGGGTTTCACGAGACCCTGCCCAATCGTGTACCCCAGGTAATTGGTTTTGTGGAAGGCTAGTTTGCACTTCTTTGGGTTTGCTGTCAGACCGGCCTCTCGGAGGAAATCCAGGACTGCCTGCACCTGTGGTAAGTGGCTCGCCCAGTCGGAGCTTTTAATCACCACGTCATCCAAGTACGCCGCGGTGTATTCCGTAGGGGTCTGAGCACCTGCTCCATCAGGCGCTGGTACGTGGCGAGCGCCCCAAACAGGCCAAACGGCATGACGTGGTACGGCCACAGACTTCGGGGGTGGCATAGGCCTTTTTTCCTTGGATCCTGCAGACAGGGGAACCTGCCAATACCCTTTGGTAAGATCTAGAGTGGTTATAAACCGTCCATTGCCCAGACCTTCAATGAGCTCAAACATCAAACACAGACACCTCATTCACCCTCCGGAAGTCATTGCCAAAACACACGGAATTATCTGGCTTCCCTGCCAGGACAATGGGACTGGACCAAGCGCTTTTGGACTCCTCGATCACATTCATCTCCAGCATCTTCCTCACCTCTGTCTCAATCAGGACCTTCCGAGCCTCGGGCACACCGTAGGGGCGTTGGGTCACAGTCTTCCCCGGGAGGGTACGGATCTCATGCTCCACCAGGTGGGTACATCCTGGCTGAGAGGAGAACACGTCCCGATTTCCATCCACCAGCTCCCTGACCTGATGCATCTGGTGCGGGGAGAAGTACGGGCCACACTGTACGTCCTCCTGCACCACCTCTCTTCGCCGGCCTGGCTGCCGCACCATGAAGTTGACTGGCCCCATCCTTTCAATCACCTCGTAAGGCCCCTGCCAAGAGGCCAGAAACTTGCATTCTACTGTGGGAACCAGGACTAGCACGCGGTCTCCCGTCTGGAATCTCTGGGCTGGGCCACTTGGTTCCACCACCCCCTGCTCACGTTAGGCCTTCTCCATGTGCTGTGCTCCTTCACAATGGGGTACATCGCAGCCACCCGCTCACGCATCTCCTCCAGGTGTTCCACCATGGTGCGATGGGGATTGGGTTGCTCCTCCTACGCCTCATTGGCAATGTCTAGCTGTCCCCTGGGCGTGTGGGAGTACAACAGATCGACTGAGGGACTTCTCTTACCCCAAACAGTAGGTAGAGAAGTAGCTGGTCCCAGTTCTGTCCGTCCTGGTCTATGGCCTTCCTCAGCATGGAATTGACAGTTTTGTTGAACCTCTCTACCAGCCCTCCGTCTGGGGGTGGTATACAGCAATCGTCACCTGCTTCCCCTTTAGCAGGGTGCACAACTCCCTGGTCACCCGGGACATGAATGGCTTCCCCTGGTCTGTAAGGATCTCTTTTGGGATTCCAACCCGACAGCTGGGGAAGAGCTCCTTGGGGATCATCTTCGCAGTGGCCTTCCGTAGGGGGACTGCCTCTGGATACCGGGAAGCGTAATCTACCAGGACCAGGATATACTGGTGTCCTCATTCGCTCTTGGGAAGGGGTCCTTCGATGTCCATGCCGATCCTCTCAAACGGCACCTTGATCAACGGCAGCGGTATCAGAGGATTCTTGTAGGCCTGTTTTGGGGCTTGGACCTGACACTCAGGTCAGCTATGGCAGTAGTTCTCCACTTCCTGATGTGCCCCTGGCCAGAAGAACCGCTGCAGTACCTTCTCCTTGGTTTTTTCCACTCCCAAATGAGCCCCCATCAGATGGGTGTGAGCTAACTTCAACACGGCTGCTCTGTGGGATCGGGGAACCAGGAGCTGCTCCATGACTCTAGCCTTTACTTTCACCATCTGATACAGGAGCCCGTTCTTCATGGCAAAGTGAGGGTAGGAGAGGGCACCCTGTCATCCCACTAAGGTTCCCTCCAGGACCTGAACATTACGCAATGCATTGGTTAAAGTGGGATCCTGTAATTGTGCGGTGCCATACTGACCTCTCAGGGGAGACCTCTCTCCATCGTCCTCCGTGTCTCCACTGGGCCCAGAAAAACTCCACCAACGTCTGGTTCTCCTGGATCCAACATGCTCTCCCTGGAGCAAAGGCCTGGGCGGCCTGTGAGTGGGGCCTTCGGCGAGGTGTCTGGTGGACTTCCCTCCACAGCAGTGGAAAAGCCGGGCAGGCCTGAACTATCATGACGGGGACAGGTAGCGTCCTCACCACTCCCACTGTAACATTGAATGAACCCTTGGTGGTCATCAGTGCTACCCTGGCCTCAGGATACTCATGAACATCATCATACACGCACACCACTGGAATAGCTCCCTTGTGCACTGGATAAGAGGCATCTAACACCGCCTCCTGCACCAGGGTTCTGGCACTTCCAGAGTCGAGCTGGGCCTCCACATCCTGCTGGTTTACCCTCACTGGGCATATCGGCCATTTACTTAGGCCCTCTCCCAGAAGGGCGGCAAACTGTGCCAGAGGATGACCAGCTGACTCCGTGGTGTTCATCTCCACGTCGTGGTCTCAACACTGCCATGAGAGGTGTCCCACCTCGCCGCAGCGATAGCACCGCCGGGATTCGGGGTGTGGGGCGCCTGACCGTCCCACCGATGGTGGGTCACTCTTGTCTAGCCCCCTGGACAAATGCAGTGCTCCCTTCAGCCTCTGAAAACGTGGCGGGCGTGTTCGTGCAGCCACCACATGACCTGCCTCCCTGTGGGTCCTACGTAGCATCTCCAAGGCAGCCTGGTACTGTTTCACTGCCTCTACCAGATCCATGGCAGAGGTTAGCCTCTGCTGGCTGATTGTCCATTTCGCCTCCTGAGGCAGCGCCCTCAGATAACGATCCATGACTGGGGTCTCTATCATGGCCGCCGGAGTGCTTCGGTTAGGCTCCAGCCACTTCCTGGCAAACCTAATCAGCTCATGCATTTGGGAATGGGGGCTCGTATCAACGTTAAAACTCCAATTGTGGAAGCGCTGAGCTGTGCTAAATTTGTTTAAGCCATATCGGCTTAGTATCTGTTGCTGTGCCAATTCGGCATTGGTGTCCTATTGCGCCTTTAGGGTGTCCGCCATCATCTTCAGTAGGCGACACAGGAAAACACCCGCTTGGGCAGGGTGAGAGAGAGGAGAAAAAAATATATGCATATCCACTCGTCCTTGAACCCTCTGGTCACTCACTTATGCCACAGATTATTATACCTGCATTCTCCACCATATGTGACGTCTTGAGAGGTTTAAGGGGCGGGGCTACCTGGATAGTGCAGGTTAAAAGAGACTCCAGCGTCCAAGTCAGGTTTTAAGCAACAAAAAATACTTTATTCAGCAAAGGCCAACTCAAAATAACCAAAGTAAAAACCTAGTATGATGCTATTCAAAGGAAAGTAATCTACGGGTCTATATGCCAGCAAAACCTCACAAGATGTGAGAACGCGCTGGCCAAAGCGATTGCCTTTATGATTTGGCATTTGTCAAGGTGCCGAGAACCTAAAGAGAGGTCTGATGTCGGTGTTACTGGAGATGTTGTTCTGAAAATGACATCAACTCCTCTAGCAGGGAAAAATCACAAGGTTGTTGCCTTGTTGGACAATTACTTTACCTCAGTTCCACTGGTGTAACACCTGAGAAACAGAGGAATCCTATACTAATGCACAGTCCGAATGAACAGAGTAAAAGACTGCAGCGTGAAGGATTAGAAGGATTTGAAGAAAAGGGGAAGAATGTCAATGGATTTGACAAACAGAGTAAACTACGAAAACAACATAATATTATATTATTATCATAATTATTAAAACCGTGGGCATTGATAAGCCACAAAAACAGGCCTAATAATAATAATATGACATTCCGGTAACAGTGTTGCACTGCATGACGCACATAACCTAGAAATATATTTCCATGAGAAAGTGCGCATGTGATTGTGTTTCTGCTATCAGCGACAAGACAGTACAGTAGCCAGCCCCCTAAAATAACAACTGTAGCACTACTATTTTCTCGTGTGATGGTATGAACTCCTGGGAAAGCTGCAACATCTGACTTCTTCTATTCATATACATTTGTAAACCATAATGTGATCATCTTTAAATTGTATGAGTGATCAGAAAAGAGATATAAGTTTCAAGAGAAATGCTAGAAGTGTTGCAACCGTCCCCAGTGTCCCCTATGTTCAAGGTTCAAGGTTTTTTATTGTCAAATGCATAACGTTTACAGAGGCAAAAGTATGCAATGAAATTCTTGTGTCTTTTCGACACCTAACCCCAATGCAGACATTTTAATAGAATATAACAAAATAGGTCAATCAAATCTAATATTAAGTCAATAAAATCTAATACAAAATGTACAACTATAAGTTATAAAGAAATCCATTGTATGGGGTACTAAGGTGACAGTCCGTATAAAGTGACAGAGTCAAAGTCAAAGTGGCCTATTGTGCGTGTAGGGTGGGGGCTCAGGTGTGATTGTTCAGAATCCTGATAGATTGAGGAAAGAAACTGTCTTTGAATCTGGTGGTGTGAGTCCGGATGATACGAAACCGTCTGCCTGAGGGCAGCAGGCAGAACAGCTTGTGGCTGGGGTGCAGAGAGTCTTTGAGGATCTTGCTGGCCGTCTTCCTGCTACGCTGCTGGTAGAGGACCTCCATGGAGGGCAGATTTGACCAGGTGATGCGTTGTGCCGGATTTACCACCCTCTGCAACGCCTTGCGTTTGAGGGCGGTGCAGCTGCCATACCAGGCCGTGATGCAGCTACTCAGGATACTCTCAATGGTGCACCTGTAGAAGTTGCAGAGTATCCTGGGGTCCATGTTGAACTTCCTCAGCCTGCGTAGGAAGAAGAGTCTCTGTCTTGCCGAAGACACTCTATAACAGAGGATGGTTCTAGAGTTCGCTCAACTTTTGTTTTCAGTGGGGATGGGCAATACCACACTATTACTGCGTCCGTATGTGGATGCATAACGTCTTCCCTAACGGAATGTTGTAATACAATCGGTAAGCATTGTATTTTCTGTATTTGGATGATTGTTTGAGTCTTGAATTAGCATTTCCCCACCAAAAAATCCCACTACACCACTGAGTGAATTCCAACCACTTTCCAGATAATGAAACAAAAATGTTTGAAAGTCTGGAGTAGAGGCTTAGCCTTATGCTTTCTACTGTTAAAATAGGTATGCATTTTGCATGGGGAAAAAGCTGTCGAAAAATTTAAAGACGGCCTGCTTTTTGTGTGATGGGGTTGAATATCCTTACCTTACTAAGAAGAATCATGAAATAATGTTTTCTTTTAAATTACATTTTTAAGGTCATAAAGCCAAAACCTTAGGGGAGTGGCAAAAGCGAGATTGAACCCAAAGAGAATTCTAGCATTAATAGGTGAGATTTTGTCAATCCCAATGTAAAATTTCTGTCACACATTTTATTGTGAAGTGAGTCATGTGATTGACCTTATTTCAGTGTTACTTATTTGGATCTCAAAATAAAAGTTTCCCCCATGCCACCAGGTGAAAGATTGGTGTTGCTTTCAATTGCAAACTTGCATAACTCCGGATTCAAGCAAAAAATATAAATAATATATATTTTTTTCAAATATTTTAGTGGGAATTCACATCATGTATTTAATCAATACATTGTTGTGAATATTTTATAACAATATTTTTTAATGGAGCAATAAATAACGCTTTAATTTCAACAGCTTCAAGGTCATGTGACCTAAACTAAACCAAAATTATTCCATGGGATGTCCCACTAGGCAAATTATTTTAAATATAAAGAATATTTTTTTAATTATACAGTAAGTCCTGACATAACATTTGAATTTCAATATTTATTTATTCAACAAATAGTTCTAAATATTTAACATGATTTAAAACAAAACCAAAAACCTTTTAATTTCAACAAGGCCAAACCCTATGCCAGAGTACTCAATGGGTCGTGCCATGTCAGGCACACCATTCATATTTTCCATCCATCCATTCAGTATTCGCCGCTTATTTGGGGCCGTGCTGCAGTAGGTGCAGGTACAGCATGGTATTCCAGTTGTCCATATTCCCACCAACGCTTTCTAGATCCTCCTGGAGGATCACGAGGCGTTCCCAGGCCAGAAGAGAAGTATATGATCTCACATGTTCTGGGTCTACCCTGGGGTCTCCTACCAGTAGTACGTGCCCTGAAAACCTCTAATGGGAGTCGCCCAGAGGGCACCCTAATCAGATGCCCGTACCACCTCACCTGGCCCCTTCCGACCCGAGCAAGGCAGTGGCTCTGCTCCGAGCTCCCTCTAGTTGATCGAGCTCTTTAACCTATCCCTAAGGCTGAGCCCAGTCACTAACGGAGGAAAAAATTTCAGACGCTTGTACCCGGGATCTTATTCTTGCTATCACTACCTAAAGACATAGGCAACAGTCTTAACCACTGCGCCCGTGTGCTGCCACTCGCTACGATTACATATCCTTACAATATCCTAATGCACTCAATTTAAACTTTAGCTGTTGTTTGGTTGTGAATGCAAGTGATGCATTGGGAGCTGTGAGTGCCAAGCTAGTTGTTACATTAATGTTGAGTGATAATTTTAAGTATAAAGGTAATTTAGTTGTTAAGGCTGTATTAATGTCCTTAGCGGACTTTAAAAAAGAACTTTATGTGTATTCAAAGCGACCCTATAAATTGTCAAGAAAAATGTTGGACCGTTCCTTTCATGTTCTGTTTGTTGCATCAAGCCTTGGTTTCTTTGAAGATTCCGAATGACAAGCATACCATATTTGTGATGACAGATGTTATTTAAGCATGCATGAAAAATCAGTGTGTTAAGAAAACAAGATGTGTTTATTAGTCAATCTATTGTCTTGTTTAAGTTTGCAGAGCAGAAAGCAGAAATGTGTATATCAGCTAGCCTACCTCCAAAGGTTGTGAGAAATTACATAGCTAAAGGATCCAGACCATCAAGGGAGGGGGAAAGGGAAAAGGATAATATTTTAACGAGAGAATATGCATTGCCGCTTTATCTAAATCAAAAAGATATGTACACACTATTATAATACTGAGCAATGATCTAGCAAAGGATCAACATTTCACTGAGATTTTATACCTGTTTTCGACCCTCTAATTATATGGCACTGATCATGCGTGTACAAACGCAATCGCAAGCAGTACCTTGTTTCAGAGCAGTAGAATTGTTGACTTAGCAGAGTCATAAAAAAACAAACTTCTTTGACATTTCTTTGTATTTTTCAGAATACATATGTGTAATATTTTAGCTTAATGTAAATTACCATGTAACTGCAAGGGCAGTTAATTTATCGAGTACCTGTGGCAATTTCTACATTATTTTTCTCACACTAAGAAGTCGATTGTTGATCGATCATGCGTTTTGCTTTCGTATGATAATCAACATTCACAACTTCTATTATTTTAGGTTACTTATAACCATTAACTTGACTCAAAGTATAATCAGTTACAGTCTTGAACAAATTTTTAATATCGTTGGCTAGCTACCTATTCATTTTTGTTGCTTTGATATTTTTTATAGCTTTATATTACACAATTCCATTGCACACTCATCTAGCGGCATAACCTTAACTACTACATTACTCTAATTCCCCTGTCCTTCCTGTCTGGGCTTGCCTTGGTGAGAGCAAGCTGGCATCGTGCTTGACTGCTTCTTCTCCCTTGCTCCCTTTGTTTGCTCATGTTTTTGTCAGTTCCCGTGGTTTTGTTTTGTTTTTTGTCAGTTCGGTAATTTCTCCCTGACCTGTTGGCAGTTTATTTTTTATTCTGATCCAACACGCATTATGGATTATTCATTATCACTTGCATATGATCCTTCCAACCCTGAGGACATACCGTCTCCTCGATTCACCTGTAGCTCCGGCCTGGCGTAACTCTGTGCTCCCACTCCGTGTTTACTGGTGGGGTGTATGGAATCGCTCTGTTCACTCCTCTCCCTGACTTCAGTTTGGTAAATTAGGTGTGTGAGTGAGTAGGTAGGTGAGTGAACACAAACGTCGGGCACAGATATAGTCAGTGTTGATACGGGTTAACCCCATTTATTAGGTTCAGCACAACTTTGCAACAGAAACTTGTGTGACACGTCCAGCCTGCTCCAGCGTTTCCTGCTCCTTTCCACCAAACCCCTCACTGACAACAGACAGACACCCATAAATAACCCACAGCTCACCAATCATCAGATTCCCCACACCTGTTGCCAATCCATGATTAGTCAGCTGCAGGTCTCCCCACCACTGCCCTGCAGCACCCTCTACTGGACAGATG
>JAVQJS010033683.1:0-12875 GCA_036024795.1 Galaxias rostratus
CACACACGCACTGTCTCTCTCTCTCTCTCTCTCTCTCTCCCGCACACACACACACACACACACACACACACACACACACACACACACACACACACACACACACACACACACACACACACACACACACAGAGCGACAGATAAGAAATGGGAGCTGGGATAATAGGCTGTGCTTTGTGTCTCTGGGGCCTGCCTGTGGTACTAATCAGGAGCGCTGATCAAACATCCAGTGAGATCCAGAGTCCTGTGGGCTCCGTCCCCTCGCGGCCCCCCCGCAGTGTGCCGCCTGCAGCGAGGATAAACTCAGACCCCCCCCACCCCCTCCCCCTCCTCGGGACAAACACAGAGAGAGAGACGCTGCAGGGTAGCACGCCTAAATGGAAAAATTTGATTCTTGTAGACCAGCTCTAGCTAACAGCTTTTCCATAAAAGAACATCAAACTGACTGTAGATAACTACTTCCCGATAAACACACACACACACACACGCACACGCGCACACGCGCGCACACGCGCACACAAGTGAGTGAAAGAGTGATGGAGTCTGTACCATTTAAACCATGTCTAACTCCTCTCTGAGTAACGTAGTGATAGTCTGCACCATTTAAACCCTGTCTAACTCCTCGCTGAGTAAAGTAGTGATAGATTGTACCATTTAAACCGTGTCTAACTCCTCTCTAAGTGAAGGAGTGATGGAGTCTGCACCATTTAAACCCTGTCTAACTCCTCTCTAAGTGAAGGAGTGATGGAGTCTGTACCATTTAAACCCTGTCTAACTCCCTTCTGGCTGCAGTGGACAGCGACTGTGGAAGAAATGGAGAAACAACACTTCCTGCCCCAGGCCGTAGTCCATCCCTGACCATGCCAAGTGTGTGTGTGGGTGTGTGCATGTGGACACGCGGCCGTAAGGCAGCAGTCATCAGCTAGATGTTTTTATCAAAGGTATCCCGCTGCTATAAATTCTCTAACGAGCATGCAGCCGCCTGTTCAGCCATCTCTCCTAATGACACATACACAAGCACACTAGCATGCGCGCGCACGCACGCAGACACAGACACACAGACACATACACACACACACACATCAAAGCCCCCATCGCCAAGCATCACCCCCCCTCCCCCCACACCCCACACACAAAAAGACAGACAGACTTCAACCCCAAGTGCAAGTCACGAAACAGCCCCCCCCACCCATGCAAATAAATAAATAAACACACACACACACACACACACACACACACACACACACACACACACACACACACACACACACACACACACACACACACACACAGAGAGAGAGAGAGAGAAATTACAAAAACATCCTGCCAACGGGATGTAAAGGAAATGTGACATGGCCAGGTATTCAAACTGGAAAGGGGTGCTGCTATGAATAACGGAACATCAGCTCTACCATGCCCTGCAAACAATGTGAAACAAATTGCGGCTCTTTAGTTTCTACATCTTGTGGAACAAAAAGGGACCTTTGAAAGCCTGCGGGGGATTGGGAGTCGAGCCGTGAGTGCACGTGTGAATGAGAGGTACTTGAGCCAGTGGTGACCAGAACAATGACAGTAGGCTGCGTACTGATTCCCACTCCTTCTACATTAGCATTACACTTAGCACGTCTCCAAAACCAAATAGATGCTCTTACTAGTTATCTTGCATGTGACAGCATTTGTATTTACGCTCAGTCCTTCGTAAAGTGGGTGATTAGTAAGTGGTTGCCACACTTAACTATCTGGTTAATTCAGCAATGTTTTCCACCTATTACAGATTTTTAAATCAAAACATCTTCTGTATCAACTAGATAACTATATCAGTTCACTTGATTTGGAAAACCCTAAAGTTGGTCCAGTTACATGATACTGATTGTATTCTTTGGGTAAATGTGGACAAAACTGAGTGCTACAGCAGCAAGGGTCCACAACTTGCAAATATCTTACTGTAAGGTCAATTTACATACCCATATAGCTTGTCTGCTTGTAGTGGTGGCAAGGGGCATTAGAATGACAGCAAAATCAGTACTGGAATGTCTTTACTCATTTTGTTGCAAAAACTATGATGCTTTGGTCATCAGACCCTTCTCCATGCACATGATGCCTGAGGGGGGCGCTATAGTTTGACCTTCAGTGAACAGCCCGGCAACACGGAAAACTAACAGTATCCTCAGCAGAAGTATTTGTTATTTATAACCAGGGTGTCAACAGGCACGTCTTTTATAACCAAAAGGCACAACTTTATAACCAACAGGCACATCTTTATCAGACGTTTTGTGCAGAGCTCATAATTAAGAAAATGTGGGAAACCTGCGGATGCACGTCAAAGAATGGTTCCACTTCTTAGGAGCGGTTTGCGTTGCGGCCAGTCTAAAAAATCTTTGGGGAGCTAAATCCAAGTATCCAACTTGACAAGTTAAGTAGTGTATAAATATTCAGAAGGCTATGGGCAGATTTGTAACAGATAAAGAGAAGTGAGATGTATATTAGGAGAGAGAGAGAGCGAGCAGTCGACCAGCTTTCCTTACTTGTTCTGTGGGGCACATGGTCTGGTCAGGTACTGGCACATCGGCAACAGGAGAAATGCAAATGCAATAGTTGCAAGAACTGCGGAACAAGGAGAAGTGGAGTGAGGATCAGGGCTAATGGTGCTACACGGGCAATGTCACTTGCTTGACAACAAAAGCTCTGTCTTATCATTATAAAGATAGTGGGAAACTTTGGTAAAGTTTCTTTGGGAGGTGGGGGTAACCGGGGTACTATCAAGATATTAGAGTATATTTTGCTAAATTAACTATTAGAACTTAGAATATGTTATACTTTATTGTCTGAATGGATTTCATAGGCAAAAATCTATTAGGTGGTATAAGAAAGTATGCCTATGGGTACGGCGACTACCTGCAGTGCATATTGTAAAGACCACTTGGACCGAGTCAAAGAAGAAGAACATGACCAGCAGAGACACCGAGGCCCCTATGGGCAGGAAGAGCGCCTGCGTGGAGTCTATGGTCTGAATACCTGCGAGAAGAGCACAAGCACACATGCACAAGTGAGCAAGGTCTTAGCACATACAGGAAACCGGTGAGGGCCTAGCGCGCGCACACACACACACAGGACTGAATAGGCCCAACGCCATCGTACATGTGAGGCTTTAGCAAATGGAGGGCCCGATAAACAACCATCGCACACAGAATCCATGGAATGACGACTTGGAAGTAAATAAAAAAACACACACTCTCAGTATGCCTTATGTCTCACCAAATATGTGAGACTCACTGTTGTTTGTGTTGCCATTGTTGAACCCCGGCGGCAGTGGGTTCCCATCCTTATCCTTCTCCTGGTTCTCACAGTCCATGTTTAAGGACCTGCAGAGGAATCACATGAAATGGTGAGGGGATCAGAAGCCTGTGTGTCAATACTGTCTGAGCGCTACAGGGCAAAGACACAGACACAGACACAGACACACACACACGCAAATTGTGGAAAGCAACAAAGGGCGACAATGATGTCAAGGAAGGTTTCATTCGAAATATTGAAATACGAATCAAGATTATGTTTACTAATTATAAACGAGAAAAACAAACCTAAAGTTGGAAAACTACATCTGTGACAAAAATAAAGAGAAGCCTGTGCTTCTGGTACAACCAGTCCCACAAAAACACCCACAACCACAAGGCTGGGAGGACATACCTGAAGCTTCCATAGACAATGAGGAGGATGGAGATGAGGAAGGTGGACACTTGGCTGGAGTCGACGAGGGAGTAAGCCCTAAAGAGAAGAGATCAGGAGACCGACCAATGAGAAACAGGCCAAAAAGGCGCAGCTGATCATCCCAAAGGAGAACAACATTTTCGATTTCCTGTAATTATTAGTATAAACAACATTATAAGGAACCACATGGTTATTCAAGGAACCCCATGAATTATGTGTTCCTACCTCCCAGCATGCACAAGTAGAAGAACATTAAAAAAATTACACCGCTAACTCTTCAATTCATTAGTTAAATAAGAGTAAAGATTAGGGTAGAAATTTATTTGATAGGTATAACTAACATCGTATTGTTTTTTATTTGTCCTAGTTTAATTACTTATCTGCCTGATCAGAGGTAAGAAACTCTGCTGCTACTGCAATTCCAAATGCAAGGCAATGTGCATTAAAGACGTACATTTTCACCTTGTAAACAATAGAAAGTAAACAATAAAATGTACATCCATCCAATTTCAGAACGGCTTATCCTATGCAGGGTCACGGGGGGGGGGGGGGCTGGAGCCTATCCCAGCCGACTTCTGGCGAGAGGCGGGGTACACCCTGGACATCGCCAGGCAATAAAATGTGCCATAGCTTATTTAAAAGAACAACACAGGTAGCCTACCCGGGACCACAGCATGACCACAGAATTTAATACAGATACTAAACACATAGCACAGGGTTCCTCAATAACATGATGCCACTGAGGTTTTCAGTTAGAGTCAGTAGCACAAAAACTAGTGGCAGCTTGACAGTGCAGGACAGCACTTGCTCATAAACGGTCAAATAATTCACTGGTTATCCTTGCATTGACACATTTCACTGCCTTTTAAGTAATTTTGTGATGGGACAGAGATCATGATGAGGTCTTCCAGGTTCATTCCAGGGCACGGCTAGACCAATCTCTGCTAACCGCACACTAAGCTGGTCTGGCCTCCTTTTTTTGTTAGAGGGGAACACCACTGATGTGTTTCCATTTATTTTTTACCTAAAGCTCTCCTCAACAAACTCCAAAATGTTTTTGAAGGCAATCTGAGTGAGGAGTAAAAATACAACTAATATTTTCCAGGACATCATTGTTATTAACAGGATACTTGATCCTTGATCAATTTCCAGTTGCTTCTGTGATGGGAAAACTAGTCTGTAAATGGCAAGGTATTCTAGGACATGCAGGAACCCTGACTGCCACCAATCTTGTTTTGTTTTTTTAAGTGGGAGTGGTGGTGGCAGAAAGTACATACACAGGCAGAGAAAGCTTAAACACTGTCGTTAGGTAGGAGAATAGCATTTTAGTATTTGCTTTTAATTGGATCGCTGAGACACAAATCACAGCATAACTACAATGCTCAGCTCAGGTGTTTCACCTCAAGTACAGCTGGTTCTCTGCCAGCTGGTTTCACACACAGTCATCAGGCCTTATTGTTTCAAGGTGTGGCATTACAATGCCACCTGAACAAGTGATCCAGCATGATTCATGCTCAGGATAGGGCTGTACTACGAATTGATGCGCGTGCAAGTATGTGGCGTCGAATGAAAGTCTTGCCCATGCTTTGGTTCTTCTGTACAAATCTAGGCTCTTCGACCAATTGCTTTGTGTTTAAATCAAGGCATCATAACGTTTCGGTTCAACATACACGTCACTTCTTAGTTCCAATCAGTCTTAAAATGGTAAAAGACTGTTCGTATAGTAAACCCAACACTAGTTCTGGTCCTATTATTTACGTGGGGCAAGGACAATCGAATCCCTCAGACTAGTTCGGAAGGGTGGGCATGCCCCTCGGTCCTGACCTGTCTCCGCAACCATGAGTGTGGAATGTGTTCTAAGGGTAATGAGGGTCCTCCCCCAAAATAACAAGTATGTCTTGCTCATGAGTGTTCACTTGGGCTTCTCCCTGCACTTATGTCTACTGTGCGACTCCCCCAAATTGCAGCCTTAAGTGTAACAGTGCACAAAAAGATGTGTAATTTACATCAAATATTACTTGTAGAACCGAGACGACACGCCACCCCCCTCATAGTATACATTGGTCAACTAATGGATCGTTCTGACACAAATGTCTATACTGAAGTGATCAAACCTTATCCAATTGAAAAGGTGGTTGGGTTGAAAGTCAGTGTGATGCACAGAAAAAGGATGGTCCAGTGTTAAACTAAATACAACATGCCTAAAATATCACCACTAAAGAAATGTGCATATAGCTCAAGGAACATCTGTGTGGGAACCTAGTCTTATATGCAATGCATACATAGGAGCTGTGATCGACCATCATCTTCTACACACCACCTCAAACTGATATCTACATCTCCGAGTGCAGTGGCCAAAAAAATATGCTCAATCAGAAAGCCAACAAGAAAGTGGCAACAGTATATATATTAATCATGAAGTGAGAAATAAGTCAATAGGTGTAGCCCATAATATCAAGTGTAATCTCATGGTGTCAAACACTGGGAAATGTAACATGTAATGTTTTGTTAGGTTGTCTAAGGTTTCTTGGTCCAGCAAACATGGGCTATTTTCAAATATCTTACACTGTGACTAATTCTAACTTGTTTACCTAAAATCGTCTGGCGCATCTAATCAGAATACAACCAAACGCATTAGATAGCATACAGAAATAAGAGATGGATGATGAGAATCATTTTAATGTTAAAAGGGTCTTTTCATACAGGCAAGGCTGCCCCACATGGTTACAAAGTATATAGTCAACAATCACGTGTTAGGGTATGGTGTTTATGTCTCCGCCTTCCCCTTCAAATTATTACTCTCCTAGAGCACCTTATTTCATTAAAGTGGTTCTACAACTGAACAGAAATTCAAAAGGCCTGGGTTGCAATAATCTGCTTTATACATTCCCAATGTCCCAAAGGATTTCAGGGAAACTCTATCTAGGGAAAGGCAAGCAGATGCGGAAGCTGCTTCCAAACCCTAACAGCGAGCTGCACGAGGCTTCTCTTCTCATGTATCAAACGATCGCTGAATTAGTTGAGCATTGGTTGTCATTAAAACTATGAAGCAGCTTGACGACGTTGACAGATAGACATTGGTACGACCCTTGTGAAAACAAGTGAGGCCACTACCCATAACGGATTGTATCAGAGCCATTGTATTGCCGGTGTTTCAATGATTTTTCCCGGGAACCTTCTGAATTAGCAAATGTGACACCTTCCCCAGAAAATGCATGGATGCATGCAAGGATACAACTTTCAGAATGCTGGCGTGACACACGTGAATGTTTGGAGGTGCGCCAAGGCAGAAGTACAGGTAATCCTCTGTCCTGCTCCTTCAATACCCGACAAAGGAATGATTCCATGGTGTCGACGGGAGGAGTATGAGGATGTTCTGTTAAGAGTTATACACCAGAAGACCAGAACAACGCAACACCGCCCAACCATAATGGCATGTGCACGGTTTAACCTAACACCCCATGAATGATTGTTGCTCAGAGGTCCACAAAACAGACACCGAACAGAACAAGCAATCTATGAATTTCTTTTTTTATATAAAACACTATAAATGGGAACATTAGCCCCAGCGAACTGCCAGAAAGAGTAAAAAAAAATAGTCACCTTAAGCTGTACACATAAGCCAGTCACAGTTTATAGAGCCATATTGTGATGGAAAAATACTTAAGCAGTGGCAAAGAAGGAAAGTTAGATACAACTAATTTTCAACTATCGATCCAGTTCCACTAAATGTCCAACAGGACAGTGGGCCTTAAACGTTGATGAGATAATTCAATGGAACATTTCAAAACAAAAACAAACAATAGAACTGTTAAGGGCTGAATAGTAGACCAAAGCGCCAGAGGACTTCCTTGAATGGTCATGACAGACAAGGCTTCTGCAGACAAGGCCCTGCATAACTAAACCACCAACTACATTATCAACACTAAGCCTGTGATGGCTTGTTTTGAAAGAAAACCAAATACTGACTATTCTGATACTTGGTTTATTGGCCAAAGTGTAGATTTTAAGAAAGGACAGAATATTAAAAGTCTAAATAGAGTCATGATAAACTTTGGCTGGAAAACATCATTCTAAATTAAAAACAGTAAAAAAAAGCAAGGTGAATCTGCTCCTTAAAAGAGGACATACCTGTGAACTTAAAAAAAAAAGGGAAAAACAACTACCAACGTTCAAACTGACCGTAAAAAGAATCTGCCTAACATGACATTTAAAAAATGTCCGAACACTTCATTGTCCGTACTAAGATCTCTCACGGCTGTCGTGCAAACTAAAAATTAGCCATCCATCCATTTCATCCATTATCAGAACCGCTTATCCTATGCAGGGTCACGGGGAGCTGGAGCCTATCCCAGCTGACTTTGGGCGAGAGGCAGGGTACACCCTGGACAGATCGCCAGTCCATCGCAGGGCTTGTGTTAAACCACACGTCTCTAAATCCCATAATAAACTACGTCACCAGACGCCATGACGGGCTGAAAATCCCAGCTGTTTTAGAACTTGAGAGAAAGAGAGATGGAAATGTTTCCTCATTGCAGAACAGATTCATCTGAGCTGAACAGAGCTGGGGCTGGGCTGGACTGGACTAAGCGGAACCTAACTGAGCTAATCCAAACTGAATTGAACCGAGAGTCGCTGCGCTAGCCTGGCCGTGGTCTTCCTGCTCCTCTGCGGTATTGACTGTGAGTGTGCAGTCGGTTGACCCGCCGAGGCCAGGACAGCGTGTTACGACAAGCTGTGAGGAATCGAGGGCCTGTGACGTCTGCATGTGTCTCCAGTCATTGAGATTAGTCATCTGGACTGTAAATAAATCAACCCCCTCTCCAGCCCCCCTTTAACTCTCCCACATCCCCAGCTTGTGATCGCTGTAAAGGAATAGCATCCCTGAAAAGCACACACACGACCGAGCGGAACGGGGGCGAGTGTCTCTCTCTCTCTCACTCTCTCTCTCTCTCTCTCTCTCTCTCTCTCTCTCTCTTTCTCTCTCTCTCGCCCTTTCTAAGCGGCACCCAGCTGGGGTTCGGCTTACGAAACGAGGTCATCAATACACAAAAATGGGTGTGTTTCACGTGTTCTTAAGAGGAGCCTGCCGCCGTGCGACGTTCGGAAAACGGCCCGTGTTCTCCATTTTGAATGTGTTTGACACTGAGCTGTTTATCTGGTGTGTACACACAAACTCGGTCTGAAGGAAATAAATGCATTTTCTCTTTTTCAGTCGTGGTTGGTTGTTCATCGAAGTGGGAGCATAAACATCAACACGTTTCCTTGCGAGTGACTTTGTTAAATTTGCACGCAGTAGATATTATATGGCATTATGTTGGCAAGGGTGTTTTTGGGGATGTGTTGCCACGTTGAATCAAATATGGGCTGAAGCTGGTGCTGTTTGTATGCGGGATTATCGTCATGCTGACACTGGTTGTTGATGTACATGTATTGTAATGTGTGTCACACAGGCTGTCACTAAAGTCACATCGAGCACAATACATATTTATTTATACTCAGGTTGGACTAATAGGACATGTAAATATGCATTACTGTGGCACGCATTGTAGCACATTGTTACATTGCACATAAAATGACCAAATGGCTTATGATCAAGTGTTAGGATTAGATGACTAATCTGAGTGGAGCTTTCTGGAAGCTAACCTGTTGGTCTTGTGAGACTAGAGGTTAACGACGTGTCTGACTGCAGGGGACGTGTTGGGTTCTCCCCCTCGGATCCCTCGTGTTTGTTTAAAGGTAATCCAGTGGCCAGTCAGTCGTCTCCAAGAACTATACTCCCTCTGGCCCCTTGCTGAACCCCTCAGTCCCTTTTCTCTCCTTTGTACTGTACCCCACCTGACCCATCCTAACCTCCGCTGTTTAACACTACCTATCCACTGCCTATTAATTGAATCCTTACCCTGCATTGGGCCTCTATCTCTGTGTTGGACTTAACCGCCTGACATCCCCTGTACCTCCGTTTGGCCTTTCTCTCCCGAATGTCCTCTCACCTTCAACCTTTGACCTCTCCGATGTGCCGTGTTTGCCTGACCTCCCGAGCCTCGTGTGACCTCTGATGCCCTTGTGGTCCTGAACGGAGCGCGTCTCTTGCAGAGGGAGGGGTTAGCGGAGACCCTTGGATCAGCTCGGTGACCGCCGCCCCAGGCAGGGGTGGCAGCCAGGGTAGGACTGCCCAGGGCAGAGACCCCATCCTGGGCAGAGACGGCAAGGGAAGAGGGGGTCCCTCTACGGAGCTTCAGGACCCCAGTAGAAACAGGAGGGCTCATCCCAATTGGGCGATACTGGGTAATTAATGTAAACCTCACGGTAGAACGTGTGTGCGTGTGTTTGGGTGTGTTTGTGTGCGTGCGTGCATGCGCGCATGCGTGTGTAAGTGTTTGAATTGCATGCAGAATCTTTGAGGGAGTCGAGATAGAAAGAGTCTAAGTTATTTCCTCAGATAATTTCTCTTTTTTACTCATGTGCACATACTTCCATTTCTCCTATGGCTCCTGTAACCCCAATAACCTTGTGACCCGTCCGTCTCTCCCCGCTGATATCGTGCCGCCATGTCAGATGATCTGGTTATGGATTTTTGGTCCTTCCAGGCCTCCGTAACAGAGCTGTCTGGGTGCTTATTCAGCTGTGCCAGGGTTGTGGCGTCCTTGGAAGACTTTCCACAACAGATGTGCCCGCCGCTTAAAACCCTGGAGAAGAGAGTGAGGGCTTGTATGTGCAAGTGTGTACGTGTGTGTGTGTGTGTGTGTGTGTGTACGTGTACGTGTGTGTGTACGTGTCTGTGTGTGCATGCGTGCGTGCGGGTGCGTGAGAAGGACGGGGTGTGTGAGGAATAATGGAGGTTGATGAGCAGAAGTCACTTTTGTACTTGCAGGGCCGTTTGGTCTGGTAAAGTCCATATTGGGGTATGGTCAAAGGGGCTAAAGTTTATATTGGGTTCAGGGCCTGAGAGAGAGATCCTCCTATCGCGGTGAACCGAGACAAAATGGCACTTGATATTCTGTGTCCGTGTGAATGGGTTTGGTCGTATTTGTGCATCGTGTGCGTGCATGGAGGCACCTCTCACCTCAGCTATGCATTGCTTTCAGAATCTCTCACACAAGCCCACTCACAATATGTGGTTGGCTGCTGGTTCTGCTGCAGGGATTATCACATCAGCGATGATGAGAGATTGAATCGGACTGAACGGTGTTCGGGGTGTGGGGGAGGTTTGGGGCGGACTGGCGGCCAGTAAAAGCATACACACACACACACACACACACACACATGCACGGACATGCACAGAATATGCACAAAACATTCACAAAACATACAAACACAAACTATGTATCTATTTTCTTACAGTAGCCATATCAACATGCCAGTCCGTCACATAACGGACAGACACCGACGTGGAACACTGCCATGAGGGAGCCTGTCTGTCACATCAATATTGACAGGCTCAATGGCCCCACCCGCTGCTTTAGAACTCCCATAATAGCGCGTTGATGTGCGGAACGCTCGACCCCTCTATGTGCCGTGGAAGGCACTTTAAAAACACTGCATGAGGGTACAGTTCAAAAGCCAATTGGACACCCGCGGGCTACAGGAACAGCCTAGCAGACACCCACTGGCTAAAGGAACAGCCTCGCGACACCCGCGGGCTACAGGAACAGCCTAGCAGACTACCGTGGGCTACAGAAACAGACTAGCCGACACCCGCGGGCTACAGGAACAGCCTAGCGGACACCCGTGGGCTTCAGGAACAGCCTAGCAGACACCCCCGGGCTACAGGAACAGCCTAGCAGACACCCACGGGCTAAAGGAACAGCCTCGCGACACCCGCGGGTTACAGAAACAGCCTAGCAGACACCCACGGGCTACAGGAACAGCCTAGCAGACTACCGTGGGCTAAAGAAACAGACTAGCCGACACCCGCGGGCTTCAGGAACAGCGTAGCGGCGAGCTCTGGTATACATCCACCCTGCCGGCGTACTGTGGCGTGCGTGGGGCTGCTTAGGAGCGCCGCTGTCTGTCTTGATGAAGCCTGGGCTCCACACACGTCACACTTAACGCCTGTGGGTTTACACAGGGTGTTGCGCCGTCCAGTCAAGGCTCCGTGGTGTACCTGAGACGGGCTCCTTAGCGCGCTCAACGATACGTCAGCAATTTCACGTTGCACTTAGTAGAGTTTTTGCCGTCGAGAGGCCTTCATGAATGTGCGTCCGTGCGTGCGTGTCTGTGTCTGTGTGTGTGTGTGTGTGTGTGCAATGTACATGTCATGCCTCTAAGTGCTGGCGCGTAAAAAGGCAAATCCCCTTGCGTGTTCTTAGTAATTGTTCATGTGAATATGGATGAAGCGGTGAAGTGCCATGGTAGAGAGTGTTTCTCTGCAATATTAATCACGTCATTAAAACAGATTTATTGTTTCAGGTAATTAGCCATTTAAGATACTGGATCAAGGATTTGAAAGCCTGTAAATTAAAGTTGTGCCTATGAATGATTAATGGAGATTGTTATGAATGTGCTGACTCACGGTTCTGGATATAATATTTAATATAGTCAAGGTAAATGAATGGGCAATTTCACTAGCTTGCTTCCTCACGCCCTCTCCAAAGTGACAAGGGGAGTTGTTCTATGGTTAATGGCAATGTTCTGCCGTGGTGGTGTTAATATTCGTATTCTCGGCAAGTGCCTCATGTTTTATAAAAGGAAATTATTCATTCATTTTGCTTGCATAACGGAAACTAAATAACGTTCTATTTGTTGTTGGAAAAATCTGCGGAATGGGGGCTGATTTAATTATTTTCACTTTCAAAGTGTCCGCAATATTGTGGGAATTACGAACACATACCGCGCTCCTTTGACTGTGAACCGCCAGCAGACGCCTCAGCGTTCAGACACACAGGTCCGTTTGTCTGTCTCCTTCCATCTGCTCTGGCTGTCTGCTCCTCCTCCGTCCTTTACCACCGGAGCGGGTGTGGAGATGCTCGGGAACAGATGACAGAGACAGTGTCTGGATGAGCTGGTGGCCCAAGTGAAGACATCAGAGAAGATTAGTGTCTGTCTTGTCTGTCTGCCTGTCTGCCTGCCTGCCCGCCCGCCCGCCCGCCCGCCCGCCCGCCCGCCCGCCTGCCTGCCTGCCTGCCTGTCTGCCTGTCTGGCTTCCTGCCTGCCTTTCTTCCTTCCTG
>JAVQJS010033731.1:0-19123 GCA_036024795.1 Galaxias rostratus
AATTGCCGTTAAATGTCTCCTGGTCAGCGATTTAAGAGAGATATCGAACAGGTCTTGCTTGGAAGCTGGGAACCGGGACCGGCTGCGTACAGGGATGGATGTGTCTTTAAAACAGCAGGAGCTTCAACAATATTTTTGCTTCATAAATCGTTCCCCATGGTAGGGCAGTGACTTATATGCAATTTAACAGTCCCATTCATTCACAAATAGTGAACTATGACCTCGATTTCATTTTACAATGACAGGAGATTTGCACATTTGTATTCATTTAAAAGCAAGAAGTAGTTTGCTTACATTTCTCTAAGAAAACGACTTGGAAAACAACGATCGGATATTGCTGTGTACTATATCTACCGAGGTGTAAAATAACATTTAATGGTTAAAGCTAATTGTGTAGAAGCGCTTTGAGTGTCTTGATAAAGTGCTTAAAACTAAATAAAATGCATAATTATTATTATTATTATTTTTAGTAGTATGGCAAGTCACTTGTGTGTGTCCGTGCAGGCTTCTGAAGCCGAGCCTTACGGAGGCACTTCCAACCCCCTCACCGGATGTTCTCCTACCCTTCTCTAAGCCTCTGACCCTTCTCTGACACAGACAGGGTATATTTTTGATTTTTTGGAACTGGATTTTTGGAAGAGTCATCCGTTAATGTATGTGCAGCTGAGCTCCGATCGCATGTCACGGTTGAGAAACTTTCCTAGCGTTGCCTCCCCCATTCTTTATTTTTTTTTATAATTACTTGAAAAAATGTCTCCCCTCAGTCTTTGTGTACTTGAATTGATTAACACGGTAATTGTTTGTATCCGTAGATTTCAACGTTGAAGCGCCAAGGAAGAACCCTTTACCCTACAGTGCCTGAGAATGCGGAGAAGGAGGCTCAGAGTCTATTCGTCCAAGAGGTAACCAACTCCCACTCAAGTGCAATAACCCCGCCAGGCTTAACCTTTGTCCTGAGACTACAGAGGTTTTAACAACGGTGCTACTTGAAAGAAAACTAAATGCCATTTACGTTCCAGTTTACCACAAAGACTTAATGACAGTATTTAGTATTTAGAAAGTATTAAATAAATATCATTTACGTAATCAGATACGGGCACGGTAGTTTTCAGCCACGTTCTGGGTTGACCTCCAGATCAGACATGGCAACATACTGGATCAAGCTCTCTCCAGTTCCCTTTGGACAGATCAGATATGGCAACACACTGGACTGCACGCTCTCCAGTCCCCTTTATAGTTCCACACTGTTTTCCTACTCTGTCCAACTAAACAGAGCTTCCATTTCACCCAGCACATACCTTGTGACACCACGTTATTGTACGATTCAGCCCCAGGCCTGCGGGGGGGGGGGGGTCAATTCTCATTACCGGTGGTTGTTCAGCCTACTGGACTGTTTTTCTTTTCTCCAATAACACTTACACGGCCCATACTCACAGCCGATACACGGACTTAGCGTCTGAGGCACATGGTTCACTCCCCGTCAAACGTCTGATATTCGGATCCAGACATATCGAGTGAGGGTTTTCCATTTTGCTGAGCTTTGAAAACATCAACTCCCAACTTTGTGGCGTTCAAATGGACCAAACAGAGGGTGAATAGTAGTCAGCTTGTTCCAATGCTCGACTTGGGTCTATGGGACTATTTTAACTAGCTATGTGTTACGTTACTAGATGTCGGGATTCATCCCACATACCATACTTGCTGATTTATGGTGACACGTGCGAAGCATTCCATCGCCATAGTTTCTTTAACCTCGATGGAGGTTCCGTAGACGGAAGCCCGACTCGGGCCCGCTGCTCCTACTGTCTGTCGGTGAGACAACTGGCCTCACCTTGGGGTCAAAGGTCGCGGGTTAACGAGCCCTAAGTCCTAAAGAAACACGTCCTCTCGGCCAAGGGCGATGTGACGTCACGGGGAACAGCTGCAGGGATCAATCCCATGAAAGCCTCCTCTGTTCTCCGCGGTGCCCCGCCCCCCCCCGATCAGATTGCACCGGGGCTCCCCTGTCAGATGCTTCTTGTAAACCGCACACATTTCTGTCCGAACACTGACCTGCGGTTCACCTCCGGGGGGGGGGGGGGGGGGGGGGTTTTTGACGAACACATGTGCAACCCCCCAGATAGGGACATGGAGATGTTAAAGGAGCCCTTCCCAGAATGGGCTGATCCAGTTGAACGCCTACGTGACCCTATTAAGACAGTGTACAAAGAGAGCACGCACGCACACACACGCACGTACACACGCACGCACGCACACACACACACACACACACACACACACACACACACACACACACACACACATTTCTGTCTTGCATTATATCCCTGTAGTTTTAAGATGAGCTTTTTGCCTTAGGCTTCTGTCATAAAGTCACATTGCACTGTGTATTCCAGTGTTGTCGTCCTAAACGTTGAAGTAGCAGACACTGTATGGGGTTAGGATTCAACACAACCTTACCCGGGGCTAACGTGTATCTCAGATTTGGCAGCAATCTTCCCATCGTTCTTAAAGTCGACTCGGAAGCAGCTGTGGATCACTCTTTGCTTCATTATTCCGAGTCCAATGGAAGGCTTTGATTTTTGCCAACTATCTGCTCAAAGAGGAACATTCCCTTTGATCCCTCTTCCTTTTCCTGCAGATTCTTTAATCTGATTGGAAGTGGAGTAGAGGATTATCCAAACTAAAAAGATGCAGAAGTGGCTGAATTTTGAGGGAAAATATAAAGTTCGGTCTCAAAATAGGTAGCGCTCGCTGACAGTGTTATTGTTTTTATTATTTTGCTCTGACTGATGTGTGATGTACTGAAACATAACACCATTGGATTTATTTTCACAGTGCATCAAGGCTTACAAGTCGGACTGGCATGTTGTCAACTACAAATATGAGGACTATTCCGCAGACTTTCGTCAAATTCCAAAGTAAGTCTGTAACGCCGTCGTGCTACAGTACCTACTGGATTATGACATCAGACATTCCTCTGGGCAAGTTCGAACGGTTGCTTGTTTGTGTCATTATGAGACATCAAACTCGGAAACACACACACACACACACACACACACACAATGTGTTTTCCCAAACACATACTTTCCCGTAGTTACCAGTACATGTAATCCCTTAATCCTTGATAATGCATCTTTCTCATCCAAACCCACAACAATAGAGCACGCTGATTGTCTCTGGGGCAAAGTTCATGTGGGTTCAACTGTCATTGTGGGGAAACGTAGTCATTTAAAGTTCCAGTGCCGTTGAGACTTACCGTTAATGTTTTCGTCCGTTCGGTTACACCTTGATTCAAGGAAATGGAGAGGATGGCGTGACGTGGTTGAATTGACACACGTTCAACTGTATTTCCCCCTCAGAGCAAACAGTCAATTGTTGTTTTCAGTGCTTTGGATGACGGTTTAAAATGTATTCATGTGCATTCGCTGTTGTATCCAAGTCCTATTCTGTCACATCACCAACTGTTTATTTAAAGTTTGATGTGAAATAAATTAAAAAATAAAGTATATGTTGTAGATTCTTTATGCCGTCACAGTAATAACTTTTATTTATTTTTCTAGTAAAGTCTCCAGGCCAGAAACGCTAGCTGTGCATGTATTTGAAGTGGATGAGGATGCCGATAAAGATGAGGTGAGTAGATCTTCACCTCACAGAGACCCTGGATGGTGACGAGTGGATAACCAGCCACAGTAACAGGAAGGCCCACACTGAAACTTCAGGATCTGTGTTTGAACACTTTGACATGTCATTACTTTGACAACCTGCCTAGGTTGTCGTCGTTCTGATTTTGGTCCAAGTTGTCACGTAATACACCTTGTAGGCATGTACTGTATATAACCAGGTTCCAAAAAGACAGGATAGTTAACACTATTTCCATGCTTGACTCATAGACAATGGATCTGATGTCCTCATACGTTTTTCTCTGAATTTAGCCAGTCCAGCAGAGGCCGACTCCCTCCATTGACCCCACACTGTATCTGGTGACACTGTATGTGTTCATCAATACCTGGAACTGATTGGGTTCTCCTGCTCCAAATGGGCTGAAGTCACTCGTGGTCTTTAGCAGATACACATTATCTCAGAGGTTCTGTTCACGCAGCCGGCCCCTAAGAATGCCCTAGGATCCTGTGTCTCAGCCCGGCTTTGTGTTCCGATCGTTTTGCTCTTATTATCCTTAGCTTGTTCGCTTCTAACTTTAACATCAACATGACATCATCGAAACACTTGGCATGTGAATAGCAATATCAGTGCTTGGAAACACCACCCACAAGGAATTTTAATGATTTCACCCCATCTACCTGTCTCATTCCAATGCCACGTCAAATAGTGACACCTGCAGGCAAAAGAAGATGCCTTATCTAAACGCAATCTCGGAAGTCATGCAGAGAAGCCTAGGTCCAGAGCAAACGTGAGATCACGGCAGATGGCTGTGCCCCGCTGCAGGTCCCCCCATTAGCCTGTTAATCGCTGGCTCGCGGTGCATTCTTTCGCGGAGCTAAGCCACACCAGGTCACCGTGGGTCCGACAACCTCACGGCGAACCCTCCCCCCTCCCCTGCTGACGTGTGCGGCAGGAGGCTGACTCCCATCGGACTCGCCGAGCGAGAGACCCAGAGTCCAGACCCTGCTCCCCACGTTGGGCCTCGTTACGCGCTGGCCATCGGCGTCTCTACCAGACACCCACCCAGGGAGGGAAAGTCAGTCCGAGCAAACTAAGGAGAAGGGAGTGAAACCATATCTTCCTCAGGCACGACCGTGGAGACCCACAGGGGCTACCAACGCAGTGGAGAAGAAATCCTCAAATCCCTTTATGTCCGGCCTCGGATTGCCTATCCAACAGCGCGGCGGGCATCTGCTTTTACGCTTTTGCCTGGCAAAGAGGTCCGAGTGAAAGCAAGCCCTGGCTGAGAGTGGTGTGTGTCGGCCGCAGAGACGCCGAGTGGAAACAGGCCTTAAACATTTCCAGACTCCTCGCTATCGGCCTGACGACGGCCCGAAAATATTCTGGACGCCGCCGATGCTTTTAAAGCTTTTTTTTTTTACTGTAAGAGGAAAGAACAGGAGTCATGCCAGACGACGGGGGGTATCGAAAAACCATTCACTGGCTGGAGTCTGAGAGGTTACCGCTGCGGTGCTTGGAGGAGACTCAGCCTAACCGCTCTGGACACACCGTATGTCCTCATCACGAGGAGTGGATGAAGAACAGAGTTAGAACTCGGCCCGTTACCCAACCTCCGCTTACCTCAGCGCTCTCCGCTATTGGCTTATTTACACAGATCATTGTGTCCTTTTGGCTCAAATCTGGAAGCCACATGTTTGAAAAAGCACAGTGTTGGCCAGTAAAAGACAAGCTTCACGCTATTAACCAGAGAGCTGATAAACGCCAGCAGTGAGCTTGTCATTGGCCTCCCCTTGATGCGTACGGAGAGTGATGTCGGACAGGTTGAACAAAGGGTTGGAGCTTTCTCAATGAAAACTAAACGGTAGCAACGTTGAAAGTGACAGACTTTATGACAGGCGTTTCCCTCAGCTCGTACGGGGGATTTCTTTGCCTCCATTGTGAGTTTGTCTTCTTCCTATTTTAGGGGGGTTGACTGGTTGGCTGACTGGTTTTGAAAAACAGGCTCAGGTTACCATCCATTTTCTGGACTATGTTCCTTTTTGTACCTGCCCAGCTCATCAGCTCAAGTGACACCAGCTATGTATAATTGGTGCGGCCTCAGGGGCATCGCCCCGGGACTTTTACCAGGTCTTAAAGCCCTCGGTAGGCCAGCGCTGTCCATGGTCCTGGGTCTCTTTGGGCTGGTGAGGTGTCTGTCTGTCTGTCTGTCTGTCTGTCTGTCTGTCGGTCTGTCGGCCTACTGTCTGAGAGGACAGGGGTGGGTCATGAGGCCCCACACCACTGGAGATGCACAGCCTGGCTCTGTGGGTTAGACAGCCTTCATACAGGGCTCAAAGTCATCTTAACAACTCAATCAAGGAATACTCATTTAATGCACCCTTGGTAATATTATGAAATGGTACTTTGTTTGCAAATTAGTGTACTTGTGTGTTGATATGTGTGCATGTGTTTATGTGCGTGAAAACTCATATGGAGAATTGTTTGCACGTACTTTTTTCAGTGCACCAGTATTGTTTTGCATGTTTGTGCATGCATTATTTATGTCTATGTGTATGCGTATTCTGCTAGATGTTTACACAATAATGAGCTCTGTCTGCTTTTTCAGGACACGGCCTCCCTAGGCTCCCAGAAGGGTGGTATCACCAAGCATGGCTGGTTGTACAAGGGCAACATGAACAGTGCCATCAGTGTCACCATGCGGGTGAGAGATTCCAGTCCCAATATTCAATGGATGACTGGTTGTATTCTGTGTAGACCAATCACCTCGAAATTATCATCAGCAGTTTGCAATAGGCACAACACATTGCCGGATGTCTTTACATCCCGAGGTCACCTATCATTTCATCAAGGTCCGGGGCTGGGGAACTGCATTTATTTATTCTGGTAATTTTTAGGGTGTTGACTTCCTAGCAAGGCTGCGGTTGTCTTTGCCAAGACCATGCCTCCTGTTTTCTTGTAATGGAGATGTTTTCCTGTTCACGTTTCAGTCTTTCAAGAGGAGGTATTTCCACCTCACTCAGCTGGGGGACGGCTCCTACAATCTGAACTTCTACAAAGACGAGAAGATCTCCAAAGAACCCAAAGGAACCATCTTCCTGGACTCCTGCATGGGGGTTGTCCAGGTACGGCCTTTTCTAAACCTGCCTTATCTCCCCCCCCCTCCCTGACCTCTAGGCAGAAGCTGTCTGCCATTAGGTACTCTAACATAAGGACACAAGTTGACTCCTCCCTCCACGGTTGTCTCCTCCAGTAAAACCCATTTCCCTACACACCGGGTGAAACTTTATGCGATTAATGAAGAAGCTCCCGTGAAGAGTTAGCGACGGGGAGGGAGCCAGTGGTAAAATGTCTCTGTATCCCTGGTTTCTCTGTGAGCTCCCCTCGCCGTCCGGGGCCTTGAAACCCGAGCTGCCTCCTCCACTTCCTTCCTTTTTCCAAGGTCAGGCTTTACTGCAGAGGATCAGCTGCTGCTGCAGAACCTACCCCCCCCACACACACACACACCCCTCCACTTTCCTCTAGCCCCCCCAACCCTGATCAATACCACATGCTGGCCCACGCGCACACATCTCCCTAGCAGACGGCGAAGCATCCGTGCCTGCCGTTCATCCAGAACGGGCGGGGAGGAAGACGCTCCCATTGACCTCACACCCGACGTGACAATAAGGAGATGTTTACGAACGCGGCGGCGGCGGCCTGAGCCAAAGCGGCTGCCTGGCCCGGCCTCTCAGCCCGGCCGGAGAGGACATCTGGCTGGGTTGAAAGAGGTACCGCAGTCCCTGAGGAGGGGTGGGAGTGTGGAACGAGGCGGCACGCTCGGTCTGGATGTGGGAGGGCGGGGATTTTGAGTCGCCTTATTTATGGTATGCCTCCTCCCTGAGTTCCCCGAAGTCCCCGCGTCCCCCTCCCCCCGTCCACCCGTACGCCCCCTCAGGCCCCTGACCCAGGCCTGGAGAGCAGCCACCTCCTGGGCTGCTCGGTCAGGGAGGGGACACCTCCTGGGAGCTGGCTTCGGTTGACTCACCGCGGCGGTTCCGCTTGGGAGAGATCAAAGTTTAAATGCGAGGCCTGATAGAAACAAAGCAGCCCCCTTGAGCAGTGCTCCGTGTGTCAGTGACGTTGCATGTGTGTGTGTGTGTGTGTGTGTGTGTGTGTGTGTGTGCGTGTGTGCTACAGGGGACTGTGACACAGGCTGTGGTCCGCGAGGCGAGGTCGTGTCTTGCGCTGTGACCACAGCAGTTTGCAAGGAGGGGACGTGCCTCAGTAGTTATTGGACGTACGTGGAGTGATGCCATGCCCTGCCTCGATTAAGCTCAGCCTCTTTCATATTAAAAACAGCATCCTCCCACACATGGCCAGACTTAACGAACCTCACACACACCCACACACACACACGCATAGACACACACACACGTAGTGAGACGGCTTGCAGCTGATACCCCAGTGGTCAGGAGGCCCGGCTGTGTGTGATCATCTCAGGCCTGGTGTCGTTCTCCCTCCCTCTCCTCAGAGACATCTCCAGCCGCTCCCCTCTGCTCCTCCACTCCTCCGCCCCCCGGCCGTTCCCCTCCCTCCCCCTCCGTCCCTCCCTCCCTCAGACTGACTGAGCTCAGACTTTCCATGATGACAGAACCAGAGGAAGACGTCCAACTCACTCCACCTTCCCCCCTCAGTTCTTTTATCTTCTCTGGTGTTACTTGGGATTTGTGTGCTAAACACCAGCCTGTCGTTTTGTGCCCATTGACACACTTTGTCCATTAGTAAAAGCAGAGAATTGAGAGGCTCACAATCCCTCAAGTGGGCGGGTGGGCTCCTGCCGGAGTAATTGTTTACCACATCGCTGTGTTCGCTATTTAAAGAACTTGCACATGTCTTCCTCCCTGTCAGGAAAGTGAATTCCATTCCACTGGGATTTAGACTCCTCCCTTTCCCAAACACACTCCCTACATCCATTGTTTCCTTCGCTGGGTGAGAGATAGGGACCAGGGGGAACTCTTGACTCCCACCCACTCCCACTCCCACTCCCACTCCACGGACAACAGCCGCCAAGCCTGGCTGTAATAACATCTCCCTCTAGGCCTGCTGTTGTGCTGTGCTCCATTATTAAACTGATCCTTATTGAGTTTGTAGCAATGTCCTGCTATGTTTTTGGGGAGGGTATTTACATGCGGACCCACCGGGAGTGCCTCCCTGTTGGGGCACATCTGTCCTGAAGCCTCTCCCAAAAAAACTCCTGGGGAGCAGCTACATTAGAGGAGTCCCAGGACGATCCAACTTCCTCAGCATTAGAAGAAAACAATACCAGAGCCCCAATCGGAGACTGACATCACACTTCCTGGTTGATTGCAGGGTCAAAGGTCAGACTCCCCAGCTCCAGCCCAGTCTGGGTTTCTCCCCTCGGCAGCCTCTGTCCCTTTAACAAGAGCTCCGCTAGACGTAAAACCTGGCAGAGTCGGGGCTTACTACGCATGTGGAAATACTCTCTTTCTATTTGCCCTCGACGGAAATAAAGAGTCTGGGTCTTCGCGTCCCTGTCTTTCAAAAATAAATAGCACTTGTCGAGGGTTTTATAGTTCAATACAGGAATTTATAGTTGCACAACAGTGTTGAATTTGACCGAATGCCTGTTTCACAGTGTGTTATTGTAGTCTTTGTTGTACAAAAGTGCAGAAATGTGCCAGCCTGTTACTCTACTCTTTTGAAAATCTCACGAGCCTTGCTTACATCAGTTTTTTATCTAATTAAAAACATTAAAAAAAGAGAGATAACCAAATGCAGCTGCTGCAGTCTAGTGACTCGGCAATTCCTAAAGGTTGACTTTGGATGAAGTGGTTGGGCCCTTTGGTTTAAACCAGCCGTAGTCACAGTTGGCTATTAGATCTCTATTGTAGAACAACCCCCCTCCTAACCCCATCCAACCCAATTTGACACGCACAAAGCCTCCCTCTTTCCATAAACAACAGCCTAGCGCTCTCCAATACGTTGAAATTGTTTTTATCCCGAGAGTGAGGTCCCATTACTCTGGTTGACCCTTGACCTTTAACAAAACTCATGCTGTTGTTGTTTTATTTTTTTTACTCCCTCGTTGAAATCCGGGACGATCATAAACAATTATGTTTTCTGTCGGTCCTTTCTCCTCTTCATGTCCTCCAGGCCTCTCTTTCCCTTTTTGCTCTGCTCCTCTCCTATTTGAAACTCAACCCTTTTCTTTGTTTGGTTTTGTTTGCCCCGCAGAACAACAAGGTGAGGAGGTTTGCCTTTGAGCTGAAGATGCAGGACAAGAGCACGTACCTGCTAGCGGCCGACAGCGAGGGGGAGATGGAGGAGTGGATCAGCACCCTCAACAAAATCCTCCACAGCAGCTTTGAGATCGCCATGCAGGAGAAGAGGAACGGCGATATCCACGATGGTGTGTGTGTGTGTGTGTGTGTGTGTGTGTGTGTGTGTGTGTGTGTGTGTGTGTGTGTGTTTATATGTGTGTGTATGTGTATGTCTGTCTTTGTGTCTGTGTGTGTGTGTGTGTGTGTGTGTGTGTGTGTGTGTATATGCGTGTGTTTGTGTGTTTTTCTGGCCGGGTGTGTTTAGCTAAGGAGAAGGGCAACAGATGTACAGTAGTTGTATTGGCACAGCGGCTTTGGCAGCCGTGCTTTGTTTTGTGTGTGTTTATTGTTCCGTCTGTCTCTGTCTCCCTGAGGTCTAATGTGCTGTTGTCTGTGGGTTCCAGTCCCTCACGTGGACCGCCCAAGCACACAGCCCAAATCAGGAACCCTGCATTCATTCGAATCCTGTCCAAACGCCATTATCTACCTTCCTCTCAATAAATATCTGGCACGAATATCTGGCGCAAGTAAACGCGCCTCTCCTAGTGTAAGCAAGACAAGGGAAACATCCTGAGGTCACCTCAGTACGCCGGTCGACCCAATACGAGGAAGGATGCGTGTAAGGGACCTTGTTCGGCCGAGTCTGGGCTTGTTCACAGAGGAGACGATGTATTTGGCTGAACACCCTACCCTTCCTCCCTCCATCCCTCTGTGTAAAGAACACGTTGCGCGGGTCTGAAAACATCAGAGTCAGAGTAGGGCTCGAGGCTAGAGTGATATTCGAGACGTGGAATAAAAACATGAGCGTTTTCTGAGTGATCATCCCCGTCTGACGGGCCGGCAGGTCGTTCACGAGACGAGCTGATGCTCTGTGAGTTCACCTCACCCTGGTCCTCTTTCCATCCTTTCTTGGCTGGTTTCCATGGAGGTGCTGTGGACCACCCAGGTTTCCCAACCCTACCCCCGGTGTCTTTTTCGAAACCCAGTGCCAGTAACGTAAAGAGCCTGAGTGTCTCAGCACATAAAGAGTTCTACTAATCTGCGTTTCTCGTTCGCTTGTGGTTATTCACTCTCTGGAGGGAGAGCCAGCTCCCTGATCCCGGTACGGATTCCTGGTTAACATGTCTTAATGTGTGCGATTAGGAGAAGGTGTGGTCCTACGGTACCAGAAACGTTTAAAGCTGCAGCTTTAGATGGGAGATGGAGATTTCTCTCGGGATCACCTCTAATCTTCTCCCTGTTGTTTTTTCTTTCTTCCTTAGATGACGATCTGGGAAAGTCGGACAGTTCCTCGGGCAGTATGGACAGCTTTCAGGTAGGTCTGCCCCCGTTGCAAGATCTAAGTCCACATCCTTCACTGTGGCTTCGCTGTGAAGTCACTGCTTGTTAGCGGGTTCTACGTAAGTCAGCCTCTGCCATAAGATATACGTAGGTTTGATTATAGAAATCCTTTTGCGCACTTTATGTTTACACAACATTAACCAAAGGTTTAATAGGCGGGCATACGGAAAACTATTAAATATATACTCTAACCTAAGTTAGTTTATCAAGTTGTCTTTAGAGGCAATACCAGGTTTGAAAGTAAAAACAACATCTGACCCTCAGAGTGCTCGAGAGATAGAGTCCAAGATGAGGAACGAGACCAGATTGAAGCTGTTCACGTTGGACCCTGACACTCAGGTAAGCCAATGGAAGGAGCTCAGACTGACCCCATGGTAAAGACTGCAGAAACCATAAACATTCTCCTTGGTGGTCCCATACAGAAACTGGACTTCTCAGGAATAGAGCCGGATATTAAGCCATTTGAGGAGAAGTTTGGGAAGCGCATCCTGGTCAACTGCAACGACCTTGCGTTCAACCTGCAAAGCTGTGTTGCGGAAAACGAGGAGGGGCCGACCACTAACGTAAGACACAATGTCGTGCTAACAGGATTATCATTGTCAAAGGAATATAAGGATTGTAAGGATTGCACTTTTCAATATCTGCTCTGGGGGAAAGCGCGATGGGTTGCCATGTCTGGTACATGTCATTACCCAATGCTTTGGCTGTGCGGAGCTGTGAGACAGGAGTTGGCATGGTAACCGGGCCAGAGCCCTGGTCATGATAAAGGACCTGGGTACGGCGTCTGCTTTCCTGCTGTCTTTCCATTAGATACACAGTGTCTTTCCTGTCCTCGGGAACAGGGTGACATGACGCAGATACACAGTGTCATGACAGGGACGTCGCCGGGCAGAATCACTCGCTCACTCAAATCCCTCTATAAAGCTGTTTTACCGTTATGGTCTTTTATCTCGGTTCTTTATGAGTCCATCAAAGTTCAGCTAAGAATAATGTGCTGCATTTTGTGGTTTGTCTGTCTTACCTCATTCAGATTCTAAAAGTCTTTGTGTGTGTGTGTGTGTGTGTGTGTGTCCCAGGTGGAGCCGTTCTACGTCACCCTGTCGCTGTTCGACATCCAGAACAGTCGGAAGATCTCCTCTGACTTCCAAGTCGACTTGAACCATCCGTCCGTCAGGGCCATGGTGGCCAATCCCAGCAGCCAGTATATAAATGGGGGAGGAGACACGCTGCCAGCAGGGCACAGGGTGGCCCACGGACTGTCTGAGGCGTCCATGCAGTATCCCAGACAGGTGATTCACGTCAAGTAGACAGAACAGTCGGGTGTCTCTTATTCGTTGTCCATTTTACACCTCACAGCCACAATGGGGACCGTGCATTTTATTTCACTCTAAGATTGTAATGTGCGTTGACGTTTTCCACGGCACGACTGTGTGTGTGTGTGTGTGTGTGTGTGTGTGTGTGTGTGTGTGTGTGTGCGTGTGCGTGTGCGTGTGCGTGTGCGTGTGTGTGTGTGCGTGCGTACGTGGGTGCGTCCCCACAGGGAGTGTTTTCGGTAACGTGTCCACACCCCGACATCTTCCTGGTGGCCAGGATAGAGAAGGTCCTCCAGGGAGGGATCACCCACTGTGCAGAGCCTTACATGAAGAGTTCAGACTCCACCAAGGTATCCGACCGTCCAGCCAACCTCACACTCGCAAGAGGAAAATCAGTTTCCCTACACTGAGCAAAATTCAATTAGCAGCACGATTCCACATGCTGGATGATAAAGATCCTGCAGGTCATAAGTGCACGGCGCGTTACGATAACACTCCGCACGGCGCGTTACGATAACACTCCGCACGGCGCGTTACGATAACACTCCGCACGGCGCGTTACGATAACACTCCGCACGGCGCGTTACGATAACACTCCGCACAAACGTTGGCGTCAGCCGTACAGTCCGGGTTATGGACCATCGAGTGGCTTAAGCTGCAGCAGGCAGTAATTTGATTCTGAATAGAATGCAAAAATGTGTTATCTTTGAGGGCGTGTATGGTGGGTTTTCCACTCGCTCACTTATACTGCTCTGCCCCCCCCCCCCCCCCTCCAATGTCCCCCCCCCCCCTCCCCTACTAGGTGGCACAGAAGGTCCTGAAGAATGCCAAGTTGGCCTGTAACCGGTTGGGCCAGTATAAAATGCCTTTTGCATGGGCAGCCAGGTATTACATTGGTCTATACTGTCCATACTATGGAATACCATCAGTCTGTATGGTACTGTATAAAAAAAGCCTACATGGCTCTAGTTGTATGTCAAGCACTCTTGGAATGAATCCTTCTGTTGAGCAATTCAAAAAATTGCAAACTTTTGACTGGGATAAAGTTTAAATAACAGATCTATGTGTTTTTGCTAGGTCAGATTAACTGGGAAACACGATATCGTGTCTAATTTCCTATAACACTGACTCGGTCAGTGAAAGTGTGTTACCTATGTCAGAAATCCTTTCTTCCTGAAAGCGTTAGACAACCGGCGTTCGATATTTGTTCTCCCTGCTCCTCTTCCAGGCCACTTTTCAAGGACGCTTCGGGAACATTGGACAAGAGCGCACGCTTCTCCGCACTCTACAGACAAGACAGCAACAAGTTGTCCAACGACGACATGTTCAAACTGCTGGCCGACTTTAGAAAGTGAGTAGCAACACACTCTCATAAAATACGTAAAATAGATCGGGGTTTACCAGTGTGGGAGGGTTGGTTGTTTTATCCGAGAGGTGGATGCTGAGTAGAGATGTTACCCGACAGGTGCATTTAATAAGGATAAGTCGTTTCAACACAAGCAGTCTGTGCAGCAGAGCAAAGCCTCGCACCCTCACTGTAAAGCCCTGTAGGTGTTTTTACACTTTAGCAAATATTGTTCTATCCTCTCTCGGTCTGTTCAGAAGGTGTCTTCCAGGCCCCGTGACTGTTTTCCATTTGAACCTGCTCCGATGATAGCAAAGACAATAACCAGTGTTTACTTTCTCTTGCCCTCCTCAGGCCGGAGAAGATGGCCAAACTGCCTGTAATCCTGGGAAACCTAGACGTTACCATTGACAACGTAGCCCCCGACTTGACGAGTAAGTCTTCGGGATCGAATACAGCCGGCCAACATGAAAGGATCAAAGCCCTCCCTCTCCACGCCAGGTCACTCTCACCATTGTCTGTGTTTATTTGACTTCCCTGTGTGTGTGTGTGCGTGTGCGTGTGCGTGTGCGTGCGCGCGCGTGTGTAGATTGCGTCACCTCATCTTACATTCCCGTGAAGCAGTTTGAGGTTGGCGAGAGGAGCAACGTGCTCTTTGAAGTGGAGGAGTTTGTGCCCCACATCGCCAAGTGTTCGCAGCCTTTCACCATCTACAACAACCACCTCTACGTCTACCCCCGACACTTGAAATACGACAGCCAAAAGTCCTTTGCAAAGGTAGGATTCGGTATTTCGTATTGGCACCCCCTTCCCCTGAGTTTTTGGGGGGAAGCATAACTTATAGTTATGACAGTCTGGTGATATATTTGAACAAGGATAAACATTTCAGCGTCTGTAGCTGCATACAGATATGAACCCTCTGATATGATATGAAACGTCTCCTGCAATCCGCAGCGCCCGCAGGAGCCTCTGGGGATTCCTCCGGTGTGTCACTCTAACTGGGTCACCTTTGTTCTGTGTCCTCTGTGTCCTCAGGCACGAAACATAGCCGTCTGCATCGAGTTCAAGGACTCCGACGAGGAGGACGCCGTCTCACTCAAGGTAATGTCTCCCGCGTCTCCCCCAGGGGGGACGTCCTGACAAAGACAAGGCAAAGGCATCAAAGCGACAGCCGTGCAATGCGTCCGTCACGACTAACTGTCTCTCACCGCCCCCCCCCCACCCACCCCCCACCCTCCCCCAACCCCCCCCCCGCCCCACAGTGCATCTACGGGCGACCTGGAGGGCCTCTGTTTACCAAAAATGCCTTCGCCTCAGTATTGCATCACCAGCACAGCCCGGAGTTCTATGACGAGGTAAGGTGTCGGTTGATGGCGTAGTAAAGCACCGCCGTGTCGAGGACCACAGGCGACGTGAACGCGTTGGTTAATCCCGTGGGGTCTGTGTGTTGTGGTGCTGGGTCTCTCCCGTTTCCCTCCTCCAGTTTAAGATCGAGCTGCCCACGCAGCTCCACGAGAAGCACCACCTGCTCTTCACCTTGTTCCACGTCAGCTGCGACAGCAACAGCAAGGCCAGCACCAAGAAGAGGGACATGGTGGAGACGCAAGGTAGGCCACCGGCACACTAGCACTTCCGTCCTGAAAAAAAAACCTACACGGATTACTATCTTATTTGAAGATATTGGTTTTAATAGTATTTACGCTGAGATAGTGGTGGAATTATATGGAATTTTTGAGCGCAGACGCTGGCGTAATTTGCGTCCAAATATGTTATATATCAGTTTCTTTTGTTGTTTTGAAAAATACATCCTATAAGAGTATCTTTGGGTGGACCGGTGTCTATGTCATTGTCCCCTTTTCACTGTTCTCACTGGCCGTTAATGACTGTAGAGTGTCTCTGACTGCTCCCCCTGCCTCTCTTTAAATCCCAAGTGGGTTACGCCTGGCTCCCCCTGCTGAAAGACGGCCGGGTGGTGATGAATGAGAGCCACGTCCCGGTGGCTGCCAACCTCCCCGCCGGATACCTCAGCTGTCAGGAGGGCGGCAGCAAGGTAGCGCCGCGCAGCCCGCCCCGCACGCCAGGTGTTCCCCGACCGCTCACTCAAACGCACCCCCGAGCACTCCGTGTGAGCGCCCAGTGACAGCTAGCCATCGTAATCGTATTCAAATCATTCATCGGTGTATGAAGTGTGTCGGGCTACTCACTGGGTCATATATTTTAGAAGCACCTTGTAAGCACTTTGTAACCTTGTTTTTTGAAAGGTGCTATGTAAATATAGTTTGTTTGGATGGCATGTGTTTTGAAAGCAACAGACAGGGTCAGTTGTCTTTCCCTGGTTCCATTCTTTCTTCAAAACAAATAATCTCACAGAAATGCCATACAACTCGATTCTTACTGTAACGTTGGCATTGAATCATTTTCTTATTAGCCTCGGGGCTGTGTACGAAGAATAAGACCTAGCGACGGGTCGGGGAACCCTCCGGTCGATACGAAGTTAATTTCCACTAAAAGTGCGCTAGAATTAATTACATAATAAGGAGGAAGATTTATTCCTAATGCGTCCCATTAGATGATCTTCGTCAACCTTTGAATAAGAAACGCAGATGAAATGCGGTCCATAATACTTCTTATTCACTGTTACTCCAGCAGCATTCAGGTCCTGAAATCAAGTGGGTGGATGGAGGGAAGCCATTGTTTAAGGTGTCTACTCACCTTGTATCCACCGTCTACACCCAGGTTAGAACAACCCTCATTTACAGACTGTTTATAAGTTTTTATTTTTAAGTTTTAAAGTTAATGAAGTTGTAAGTCCTTTGTTTTAAAAGAATTTATACTTACCGCCCGTTCGCAGGATCAACATTTGCACAATTTCTTCCACCACTGTCAAAGCATGGATTGTGCAGCCCAGGCGTCCGGGGGAGAACTGGTCAAATACCTGAAGGTAAACAAAATGGCGGGACGCGCTCTTCCAGGGTCGAGGTCCGAACGGCACCCGACGACGCCTGTCGCCGCGGCGGTCCCCTGTCCGCTCCCCCACCCCCCATTTTGTGTCACCCCTCAGTCACTCGCAGTGGGTCAATATCCTCAGGATGTTTTGACCTGCGAAGGGGGGATGTTTACTCAGCCCAGGGTGGGACAAGGTCAACACAACCCTGGGATCCCATCCACTGCCCCCTGTATTCCTATTGTCCCGTGCGTGGGACACTGACACGGACGGAGACACACACACACACACACACAGCCTGATGCATCTCTTGGGTGCTCGTGTAAACAGCGCGGTGGACGCTGAACAATGGCCAGGGGTCACACCCGGGGTCATGCGCGGGAGCTCTGCTGATTGGCAGCGCGCCATGCGACTTTGCCGGCCTTGGCGTCAGGGTATGCTACAGGCGTATGGTATGTGTCGAGGCGTCGTTGGCCTCCACACGGACTCATTCTATGAGTCGCATAGCGAAATACGGGCTATTAGCACATGTTGCTGGACAAGGTGCATCCTGCTATTCTTCTTGTTCCATTCTGATTCCCTGTCCTAATGTGTTTGGGTAGGGTCCTATGTGTTGGAGCTGTCTGTTCAGATATATTTCTGACCAGAGGTGATGTGGGAAACCGGCCCCAAGCCGTGTATTTACTCCGCTTCTTTGCCTTCCTTTTGCAGAGTCTCCACGCAATGGAGAGTCATGTGATGATTAAGTTCCTGCCCACCACTCTGAATCAGCTGTTCAGGGTGCTGACCAGTGCCACCCACGAAGAAGTGGCCATTAACGTCACCAGGCAAGTTCTGCTGAATAGGAGGCTGTACAGCACACATGAACTCACACACACACACACACACACACACACACACACACTTACACACACAGTGTTGTGCTGCAAATCTACATCACACGTTATGGTAATCTGAGTCCTGTTACAGTACGTACAATATACTGTCCTAGGGTGTTTTTTGACTCACACTTTAGCTTCCTCCGTTTCCCCTGTCCTAGGGTTATGATTCACGTTGTTGCCCAGTGCCACGAAGAAGGGTTGGAGCACTACCTAAGGTCATATGTAAAGGTGAGATCATTTATTTCGTCTGTCATCGGTTCCTGTGTCTATTGGTCGGGTGTGGCCGAGCTGACCTGTGGACACGTGCTCCTCTCTGTGTCCCAGTACGTGTTCAAGACCGAGCCGCACAGCCTCTCGACCACCCGCACGGTACACGAGGAGCTGGCCAAAGCTATGACCGCTATCCTCAAGCCCTCCACAGACTTCCTCACAAGCAACAAGTTGCTCAAGGTAAAAATGAAGGGTCCTATATGTTACCTAGCAACCATCAAAACACTTGTTTAAGTCAATCATGATTTTTTTTTCTTTCTTTTTTTCTGACTTTGCAGTATTCCTGGTATTTCTATGAAGCCTTAGTGAAGTCCATGGCCCAGTACCTGATTGAGAGTGGGAAAGTCAGGGTAAGTTGGACCCATTCCCTGAACCAAATAATTCCTCTGGCAATGTTTTGTATAGTTGCGAAGCCACAGTAAATATCTCAAATGCTACTTTGACTGACATTCTAGTCGTGAGGAAATGGCGAGATTGCATCCTGGCACCCCCCCACCCCCCCCACCCCCCCACCCCCCACCCCTCTGCTGAGGTCATGTTGTTAGGCCGGATTGGCTGGTGAGGTCGAGTCTACCTAGCCTTACCCGTCACGTCTTGCGGCGGGTCAAGATGTCGTTCCCTCTCAAGGGAGTTGGAGCTTGCACAGCGCCGCCGTGCAGCATCCCCCCCCCGGTGTCCGAGCTAAATTGGACCACTTTCTCAGGTGTCCAGAAACCAGCGTTTCTCCGCCTCCTTCCACCACACCGTGGAGACCCTGGTCAACATGATGATGCCCCACATCACCCAGAAGTACAAAGACAACCTGGACGCGGCCCGCAACGCCAACCACAGCCTCGCCGTCTTCATCAAGGTCTGGCTCCGAACCCGCTGTATTCCCAGAGTGTTACCGGAGGAGTAGTAGACGTTTCACGTGTTTGATAACAATTCAAAGAATTTTAGATAGATTAGATTAGATTCAACTTTATTGTCATTGTACAGAGTACACGTACTGAGACAACAAAATGCTGTTAGCATCTAACCAGAAGTGCAAAGAAGCAGTATGTACTGTAATGTATGTACATAAGTGATAAATATGAAGAATATATAAA
>JAVQJS010033776.1:0-10947 GCA_036024795.1 Galaxias rostratus
GGCACGCGGCCCCACATCTTGATGACGTCGCCCAGGGGCTGGAAGCCCTCGTCGCAGCCGCGCTTCACCAGCAGGGTCATGGTGAAGTAGCCCGCCTGGAACCACTCGCACATCTCCACTGTGGTGAAGGGACCTACAGGGGGATTTTTTTTATTTTTTATTTTTTTAAGGGAGAAAGACACGTTACACAACCAAGAACCACACGAACCGACAACGCCGTTTTGTTTTTGGGGGACCCTCTAAAAGCCACGGTGGTGGGCTCCGTACCTTGCACTTCTCCCTGGGGGTCCTTGTAGAACCACTTCATGGCCGCCTCGTGGGACAGGGGCAGGGCGCTGGCTGAGTGGGGCAGTGCGTGCGGGGCGGGGTGCGCGTGGCCGTGCGACGGCGCGTGGGGGTGGACGTGGGCGGCGGAGACGTGGCTCTTCTGCAGGGCCTGGGTGAAGCACTCCTCCTCCAGCGAAGTGTCCTGGAGAGAGGCCACCATCTTTTCTGCCTCCTGCCCCGACGGGAAAAAAACAAACACCGTGATTCCCGAAACGCGGCATTCGCATCAGATTCAAGTGGGACGACCGGTTTCCCCGACGGGAGTCGAAGCACCAGCGAGCGGCCGTACCTGTTGTAAGTGCTTCATCCCCTCGTCCTCCTCCACCTCGCCCCCCATCAGAGGGAGCAGGCCAGCCGCGAAGGAGGGGGGAGGAAGCAGAGTGGAGGATGAGGAGGGGTCAGGGCTGGGCCGGGCACCGCTGCTTGGAGGAGAGACCCCTGGAAAGGGGAAAGAAGAGAGGGAAAGTTCGACGTTCCGCTGATAGCTCTACTAAAGCGCCGACCTCCAACTCTGCGGCCTGCTACAAACAGCAGCTTTCATCCAGAAAATCGAAACCTACCGTCTCGATGGGGCTTTGAGGGGTGGCCGATGGCGGCCAAGAGTGGCTCAGGGTCACATGGGGCGGGCAGGAGGTCCAGGGCGGGAGATGCGGAGAGAACAGGGGGAGAGGGAGCAGCTCTCTCCTTCCCGTCACACAGACCGCCTTGGTCCTTCTCCTCTACAATGGGGAGAAAGAAAAGACAATGTGCGGTGTGTTCTCAAGCTGTGCCAAAAAGAAAAACACTTTCCGCAGTTCAAACACAAACATAGAATCTCTTGTAGGTTGGCTGACCTTTCTCAGAACCATTGTCCTTCCCTGTTTGGTTTTCCTCCTCCTCTTCTTCCTCCTCTTCTTCTTCAAGTGCCTCAAATTCCAGCTCCTGGTCCTCTAGGACGGCATCCTTGGATCCCTTCTGTGATTGCAGATAAATAGCTTAGATAATAGGCACGTTGATCACAATATGTATGAAGTGTGCTCAAGTTATATTAGGTTATTATTGTGGTTGAGTTTCTTGTAACAGTGGTGTTACAGTGGTTGTTAGCAAGATTGAAAACTCAATATTCAACCAGCACGATCTAGTTTGTCGTTCATTAATATGATTTCCATTACATTTATTTTCCATTTGATCCCACTAGCAAACTTAAAACATCGTTCAAGTTAACACAAAAATCAAATGTCCTAAAACTTATTCATTACAAATACAAAAACTATGATATTATTGCAATAGTCAATAATAATTAGTTCGATAACACAGTAATCCCATCAAAGCAAGATCAATGAAATCTGATTAGCATGACAAGTGTTCTTATCGAGTGCAGTAATTCTGCATAAGGGGCCGGCTCAGCGTGCCTCGTCCTTGACTCCACCCACCTTGATGCACATGAAGGCCCCCGAGGAGTCGAAGGTGCCCATCTCTCCGTCCTCTTCGTCCGTGCACCACTCCGGGAGGTTGTCCCGTTCGTCCTCTCCTCCCTCGCTCGCCCCGCGCCGCCGGCCGCCGTCGCCCTCGCGGAAGTCGAACTCGAACTTCCGCCGCCCGCCGTGGTCCCGCCAGCCCGCAGAACGGGGCCCGCCGTCTAGAAGCCAGGTAGAGGAGGCGCCCCCGTCATGCACACGCACCATACAACTATCCATGCATTTCAGAGACAGGATCGAGCCTGAGTGAGTGGGTGAGCACGGGCGCACCGTCACGTCGCACCGGCGCGGTCCTCCAGCTACCGCCCGGCTCCGTTGCCGTGGCGGCCGCTGCCGCCTCTTCTTCCTCTTCCTGCTCCTCCCGCAGCGTTCGCCAGTTGTCGCTGTCGGCGCGCGTGTACTCCTTCCTTCCTGGAGGAGCCGGCTCCTCGAACCCCGTGCGGATGCCCTCGCGGCGGATGGGCTTTTCAAAGCGCCGCTCGCCTCTGCAAGGGAGGCCATTATGAATCACGCAGCGGGAGACATGGATGTCGAGTGTGGGGAAAGGTGCTGGTTGTCTGAGAGGTAAGTGGAGGCCAGGGGTTCGTACCTGTCGTCCCAGCTTTGGCTCCTATGCATTTCTCGACCGCGCGCAAAGCCCACCTCTCCCTCCTCGGGTCCTCTTTGGTAGAATGCACTGTCGCCTCGGCCTCTCCCTGCACATGGGCACCACAAACGGCTTAAATATGCAACAGGCTCGACCTGGCAGAGCATGGCCTCTCTGGGACACGGTGTTCTCTGCTGGGGGGCTTACCTCTGCCTCCTCTGATGGGTCCGCCACGGCCCCTGGCAACCCCTGCAGGGGGGGCCCCGCCCGCCTTACCCATCAGCCTCAGGACTGCCACGCTGTTCACAGACATTGAGAAGTTCCTCTGGAAGAAAACGGAGCAAGAGTGACCCTTAGGGTGGTCTTTCATTTTTTCCTCACCAAGGTCACAGCGTGCTCGCTAAATCTCTGCAGACGGAAAATGCAGGGGTTCCTTGCAAACTCCCAGGCACGGTCTGGAATCTCACCTGCTCCTCCTCAGTAAGAGGCACCAAGGCCAGTGGTTGAACTGGTTCGTCTTGCAGGATGGCAGCAAACTCCTTATCCTGCATGTCCTCAGGGACCTGCAACCCCACAATGGCTTATTGGATGATCCAGAATTACAAACAGATGTGCAGAGGCCAATTCCTTCGTAAGCTAGTTATCGAAAAGCTAACCACAGATATCACAGCGGTAACAAAAATGTTTCCTGCATTGGGAATTAGTTTGTGCACAAAAGCAATGGTGCAGTCAGCGTTCCTCCGAGGCGGATTCGTCTCACCTTGTTATCTTTGACATAAAGTGCTAGCATCTCCTCGCGGCCATAGCGGTAGTCGGCCAGCTTGGACTTTGGCATGGCTGGAGAGGGAGGGGGGGACGTCACACTCCCCCCTCTGGATAGTGCACGGAGCCTGGGCAAAAGAGAAACACCTTGGTCACAGCGGGTATTGTAGGCGATTTTCTTTTATGTGTTTGATAGAGAGACCGTGAAAGAAAGTTTAGGGTCAAAATAATATTGTGGAACAGGTCTGTGAGAGAAATAGCAAAGACAGTGCTTTATTTACTCTCAGAAGTTAAAAGGGAAGGAGAAATGAGGAAGGAAAGCTTGAAGCCAGCTGGCCGGTAGGTTGCAACACCCTCAGGTTAGATGGGGGCACATACAAACGTGTTGCACTCAGAACATTTTTTTCTAAAATACTACTGCATATTATTTCATTACTGAAGCTGTTATGGACAAAGGAACGGACATAGTCTCTCTCACCATTCTGGGCCAAAATTAAGGGTCTCAGCGGCCATACTCTCTTCTTAGGGAGCTCAAGGCTTCTGTAAGCACAAAAAGAGCCATCAAATAATACTAGTGAATCACATTAATTGAACCTATGGACTCTTACGACCTTGCTATTAACTAGCATTTGTGGTTTATAGATGCTTGCAATCACTCCGTCACAGCTATTACGTATTAACTCTTTAATGTAATTAAGTTAAGCAATTCTTGCCACTATACACACTCTGGTTGTCATAAATGACGTATCCTTGAGGTAATACTCAGGATTTCATATCATGAAGAAAAATAAGGCACACGAAACCTTAGCACAACATCAACAAACTAATGACATACCAAACAGTATCAGAATTGTCAAAGAAAGCGCTAACCTTGTCCAGAGATTTGGACCAGCCTGTTACAGATGCAGAGATGGATTTAAAGACTACTTGGTTCTTCAGTGTGCAGTGGTTTAGGGGTGTGTGCTCAGGTCACAGTGGTGGCACTGAGGGACTAGCTGCCAGGTTCAGGAAAAGGGTTGAGTGGAAATAAGAGAAATGTCCAAGTGACAGAGTATATAACTTACAAGAGGACAAAAACCACAACCAACTGTTTCAATAACAGTCAAATGATTTGATCATGAAAATGTTTTTTTGTTTGTTTTCGTTTGTTCCAGAGATTCCAGGCCCAAATTAATTGTGTTGATTGTTATATGATCGGCCTCAGACTTCGATCTTCTGTTTCGTTATTTTTTTTCTTCGCTTTTTTCAATACCTATGGACAAATGAAATACAACTGTATGAATGCTAAATGGTAATCACCACAATATATGCGCTTTATAATAACATACCAATATGGATCCTTAGCACTACCAACCACCACTCTAGCTAAGTCACAGTAGCTTGACTAAACTAGCAGCCTAGCAAAGAAGTTGGGACAGTCTGTGGTCGACTTCTGGACCGTTCAGTTGAGATGCAAATCAATTCAGACTTACATTTCACAACGGCCAGATTGAGAAGCTACGTAGCTACTTTCTAGACAACTGTAATTAACAACCGTTTAGCCATCATGGTAACAATTTCGATCAAATACAGGAAAAGTAATCCTATAATATTTTGGCTTAACGGTCTTTAGCATTATGGCTAATTTGCATGGTTTAACTGCCTACACCACCAATATCAAACCAAAACCACCAAAGTCAAATAAATGCATAGGCCTACATCCAACGTTATTAATATTGGGCAGCTGTTGAAACTACAGATTGCAACCGCTCGTGTAACATTACATTTTTTTCAACAACAAAACCAACAAACAATTTCGCTAGATGCGGTAACAAACTAGCTAATATAACGCTATCGCTAAGGTACTTAGCTAGATTATTCCACGCCAGGCCCCTCTTATTTCACGGCTTACCTACGATACTTTACACCGCTGATGCTGTTTTGGCCTACATTAGCTTCTCGCGCGCTTGCTAATGTTACACAAACGAAGCACAAAAGCTGACGTGTTGGCGAGCGTCACTCCACACAGCGTGAACTCGGCACCGCTGTTTTCCCATTTAGTCTAATACATGAGTAGATTGATATTTACAAATGTGAATAAAAGCAATGCACTTACTTCTTGCTGTAAAATGTTCAGACGCTAGCCAGCTATTTAGCCAGCTGGCCAGCTGCTGACTCGCTAGCAATGTAGCCTTTCTAGCAAGCTGCAAATGTTGTTTAATGTTATGTTTCCAATTCCTGGATTTAATAACAACACATGCATGTACCTAAATAACCCATATATCGACACGTTATTTATTTGCAACGGTGTGTTAGAGACGTTCTAAGAACCACGTTATAATATGATATATCCTTCTGACCAACGTTCGCTGCGATTATTTTGACAACTCGTTTGCTCGTCTTGTTTGTGTTATAGAAAAATGGCCGCCCCCCTGCACTTTTGTGTGCGTCGCTTGAAATCAGCGGTTGAAGTCTAGCGCCCCCATCGCACTGGGGAGTATGGTTCAACGAAAGAACAAGCACTCTGACCGGTAATGGTGCATGAATGCTTCATGGGACATCTTACTTTGCATAGAATAAGGAGGAGAGAGAAACAGAATGACTCGGGAAAGAGAGAGTACACAGCCTCACGAGAGAGTGAAAATACGCACACCATCTCAACAGACGAATCTTCCATTGGACTCTCCATGGTTTCTTACGCACGAAGGCAAGTGCTGAGCTGGCTGCTAGTCATGGTGGCGCAAGCTGAAGTACAGGAAGACTATTCACCTGAGTGCAGACAGTTTATGTACATGGGCACAGCACCGCGTGGGCTTGAAGATCAGACACTGAAGAAAATCTGCCAGTACTATAAAGGAAAGCCTCGGTATGTTACGCTGTATGATTGCTTTGATCACATTCCTGTCTATTCTGCATATACCTTTAAGCGCTCAGACGGCTCCAAAAAGGTCGATGTGCCATGGATGTACGAGCCACAGGTAAAACCCTTTTTGTGCATTTGCTATGCTCCATTAAATTCCCAAAATTTGTTTAGTCTAACTTTACTTTTCAAAATGCTGTCAATGTACAACTTATATACCTTTGGCACATTGTTTTGGGGGAAAGCCTTCCTGCTAGCTGGGAAAGTCTTCCCATTTGATAACTGGTATTAAATCTATAATTGTTCCTGTTTAACGTGACTCTTCTGTCAGCTTTCCACAGAGTCGGATTCGAGGGATATGCAACCTTTCCCAGTAGGTGACATTCATAGAAGCTTTGAGGATTCACAAGCTGTGCTTGAGGACTTCTCCAACAGCGTGAGCTTCGAGCGCGGCCACCTGAACCCTGATGTACACCAGTCCGACCCAGATGACAAGGCCGCTGCCTACACCCTAACCAACGTGGTCCCCCAGATTCGCGAGTTCAACATCGGCCCTTGGAACAACCACGAGCACACGATCCGTCGTCGCCTGAACAACTACTGTCGCGGCACTGCCTATGTGGTCACTGGTGTCACCACCTCGGGTCACATGATGCGCCGCCACAACCAGAACCGAGTGGCCATCCCGACTCACCTGTGGTCTGCTTACTGCTGCATCGACTATGACCACAACGCACCCTTTCAGGAGCGCTCCAAGTTTCCCGCCTTTGCCTCTCATGGGCTCAATGAAAAGAACAGTAACGCCGTTCTAGAGATGTCTGTTCAGCAGCTACAAGACTTCCTAAAGAGGGTCACCTATGTGGACAAGACCTTCCAGATATTCTATGCGAATTGTGTGCCCCCTGACAATAGCTTTCACATGATTTGAAACGCATTGAGGCAGACTTCTCTAAATAAACGCCTTTACTCTTGTCTTTAAATGTACTATTAATAATTTCACATACTTACTGTAACAGACGAATATGCATAACACACAATGGCTCATTTAAATCCACTTGTCATTTATCTTACTATTATTAAAATCTAATAATATAACAATCACAATATGTACTATCTTAGACACAGTGTAATTTCTGGGGTGTCAGCAAATTTCTTATGGAATAAAATACTTTTTAAAATTGTTTTTTGTAATGTGGTGATATAAAATCTTAAACTTAACTTTTTTAAACATACTCCATACTAAAAGTTCTGATTGTGCCAATTAATATTTCCCTTTCATTCATTAATTTGCAAATCACCAGTAGAAAAAAAGAGCCAAGTTTATATATCATATACATAATATGTATAATTATACATAGTATGTCATCCATCCATCCATTATCAGAACCGCTTATCTTATGCAGGGTCACGGGGGGGCTGGAGCCTATCCCAGCCGACTTCGGGCGAGAGGCGGGGTACACCCTGGACAGATCACCAGTCCATCGCAGGGCCATAGTATGTCATGTTAAGACCCATTATTGATTATTTATTGGTATTGTATATGTTGCACATCAAATACATGAGCAGGTTCCTAAACATACTACCATCTGCAATGCCTACTTCTTAATGTTCAGTTATGTCCAGTGTTACATATTAAAAGTTAGTGCCTAGAAAGGTGCCTATAAATTAAATGTATCATTACATATTATATATTTACTTCGTAATTAACAGTTACGCGCTACAGTTCTAGTTTAAAACACGAGATCATGTTTAAAGTAGGCCAAACCTTGGTAGCATTCCTTTTATATGCTGACTTTCAATGTTTTCAACATTTCATTCTTTCTTTTTCAAAAAAAAAATTCTCTGATTTGTGAAAGTCAAATCAAGAGAAGACGCTGGTGTACTCTTATAAATCTATAACGTTTATAAAATGAAAGCACAAAGCGTCTGTTTGCAATCGTAAAAAAATTGTTGGTAGTATAAATGTTTCCCTTTTCTTGGTGTGCTCTATTTATTTTATATGTTTGGTAATATGAATAAGCTAATTTTAGGTTTTGTTTCATTGTGGTTGAGGCACAGTAGAGACTTTGGTTAAACTGTGGATCTTAATGTATCCTATTTCTAAGTTTGCCTTACTCAAGTATAATCTATTACTTTGGTATAACCCCATAAAAGCAGATCTAGAAATACATATGCACACCAGTGTAACCTCCACACTACACAAGCTCACACACAACTCACTGAAATACAACCTCTCTTTGTCTTTGGTCGAGCATAGCTGGCTTTTCACAGTTATCTCTGTATACCCACTGGCTTATCGTCCGGTCCTTTTGCCATGATGGTTCGTAACCGCACCCGACTCTTAAACCCTTTTGTTCAGTACAGAGGGAGAGATGTGACAGGCAGTTTTACATACGGCAGCCACATCGACAAACTGATGAGAGGACAGACAGAAAGTGTAATTGGAAAGTATGCTGTGCGTGTCAGCCTAAGTTGTTCCACAAGGCTGTTCTGCACTTCAACACAAGGTTAAAATGTAATTACACTTATGCCACAAGTAGTCATTTCAATGTCTAGTCAATATTACAGTAGAAATAGTAAGTAGTTAATTTCAACCGATAGGTTCAGCGGTTTTACAAATTCTGGGCTGCAGTGAAGTATGACAGGTATTTTTTCTGCCTATTATGCATCTATTGTAATGTAAGGGATATTCCATGTATGGGGTTACATCTTGAATCAATGATTTTTCAAACAACTCATATAAAGGCCCCATTCCCGTTTCTCTAACTGATTGTGTGGTCATCACTGACATGCAATGATCATTTTGGATAATGTAAATAAAATTCTATCATGTACAATACCATACCAAGTCATTCGAGGTGAAAGTAGTCATGGGTAACCTTAGCTTGGCATTGATGGCACCCTTACAACAACTATCTATACATTTTTGACATAGTAGCCTCCAGTCATCCCTCACATCCACTTTGGCTGGCCAGTCTCTTCTGTGATACAATAATTTGCTTTGCTTATCTGACTTGTCACATGTAAATCATAACCCTGTCGCTCCACAAACCATTCTTCTCCTGTCAGAGTGTCAGTAGGACTTGTAGAGGAGCTGAATCCAGTCATATTACTACCACTACTACTACTACAGTCTGCTGCAATGTATTTCCCCGAGGGCTGTCTCGTTTTTGTTCTCCCCCTGTTCTTGAGCGTCCTTTACTCCCATGCCACGGTGGTCCTGGATTTCAACCACGTTGAACGATGCAAGGACTCGCTGTACATGGGCACGCCGCCACGAGGGATCATCGAGCAGAGACTGAAAAAGATCTGTCAACGGTACGCCGACAGGCCCCGCTATGTGACCCTTTATGACCCCCACAAGCACATCCCCGTTTACTCTGCCTACTCCTTCAAGAAGACGGAGGGAGACCGGCGCGTGGACTACCCTTGGATGTACGAGCCACAGGTCAGTGTTTTAGCCTTTCTTATGACATGCAAGTTCCACTCTGTGAGACCTAAAACATATCTGAGCGGGGAAAAGGATTGAGATGTTTGGTAGACATATTTTGCTTTGCACACTTTGACACATAACTTGTATAATGTCCTTAAAATGGTTTCATAACGTTTGTGCAGGATCTTGTTTGGTTTGTGTAGCTAGCTCGATCACCTTTCTATGGCAAACTTGTAATGAATTTGATTGACTAATGAGGTTTAGGCAATGAATACATATGAAATGATCGTGTACTTTCCTCTAATCTTCCAGCTGGCTGAGGTGGATGGGAATGGAAACATGCTACCGTTTCCTACTGGCTATCTGCACATGAAGTTTGAAGATAGCCAGGCGGTCCTTGACGATTACTCTGATGTGGTACTGTACGAGAGAGGTCACTTGAACCCCGACCAGCACCAGTCCGACCCACACGACCGTGCCGCCACCTACACCCTCACCAACGTGGTGCCCGAGATCCGCGAGTTCAATATCGGACCGTGGCGGGAGCACGAGGAGCGCCTCCGCGTTCGCCTCAACAACTACTGCCGAGGCACCGCCTTCATCGTGACCGGCGTGACGACCACTGGCCACATGGTCCGCCGTAACAACCAGGACCGGGTGGCCATTCCCGAGGACGTGTGGTCCGCCTACTGCTGCACCGACTACGACCGGAACTCACCTCACGACGTCCGCGTCCGTTTCCCCTCCTCTGCGTTCCTGGCCAAAAACGCAAAGGAGGGCAACACTGTCCACGAGATGACGGTCCAAGAGTTGGAGACCTTCCTGAAGAACCGCATGGACGTGGACCAGAACCTTCAGCTCTTTTATGACAACTGCATCTCCCCATCCCCTCTCCCTCTGTACCTTCACCACACCATCTAAGATCTCCCATCTTAATCTTTCGCACATTGATTTCTGTTTGCTTATGTGGTTTTAATAATTGTTCGACAGTATGTTACCTATCGTTTTGTAACGTTGTTGTGATGTTAACTTCAGTAAAATAATTGGAATCTACTGTTGCTTGATGTTTGCCATTCTGTAAGATGATTGATAATAAAACAACTGTAGTGGTTTAAAAAGCCCACTCCACATTAGCAATGTTGTGAAAAAAAGTTTGTTAGTAGACTTGTTAAAAACTTAAGCCTGATATTTATTTCCATTTGCTTTCCTCTTAAAAATTTATCATCTGATATTAGTGGGTTAGGGGGGTCATGAAAACTGCAGTTTAACTTTGAGCTGTAATAATTTTAACCCAAAATAAAAACCCTGAACTGTCATGATGTTCTCTCTCTTTTTGGCAAGTAAACAAAAACACACAGTTCACCATGTGGTCCACCTTTGTGTAACAAATTCCAACAATACCCCAATAAAAGCAATGCGACATACTGTCACGACTTCCTCAGGAAACAAACTAAGAGATCCACTTGCAGTCAGACACCGAAGAATTAGGCAGACTCAGGTTCTTTGGTAGAATGAATATACTTTGTGCTTTAATTCTGCTCAA
>JAVQJS010033800.1:0-10785 GCA_036024795.1 Galaxias rostratus
TGCACTAGGGGACGCAAGTCTACCTAACATACATGTTTGGGTGTGTCACAATAACTTGAAATGGCTCCCTCCACTGTACGCCATTATGTTTATGGATTCATCCCTTATTTGCAATCAAGTGAAAGTCCTTGTCAGTAAAGGCAATAAGGTGGTTAAAAATGCTGTACTGTCATGTATCTTTCCGGTACTTTCACGGGTTAGTGCAGAAAGAGAAAGGGATCACAGTAGAGAAAGCATTTTTCAACAATTAAAACACACCCCAATAGTTTGCGGAAATTTCTCACTATCACTATCGGCTAAGGACCCTAATAAGGCATAGTTACTTGAATGTATGGCTGTAATAATTAGAACCACTGGATAGTGCTAGAAACAAGAAAAGGCTGAAGGCAGAAAAAATATTGATGGATTGGTGGATTGGGACTGGATCAGGATCAACAAAGACTGCAAAAAGTAAAGTGTGTATAATTGCTAATTCTCCAAGATGATAATGCATTGCATTGTACATTGAATCAAATTTGGTTACAGTGCTGTGTATATATCATTTTCATTCGAAAACAGAGATAGAGAGTTTAACACTGAACAGTAGTTAATGACTTATGGCCTCATTCAAAGAGGTGAAATCTGTTTATCCTCCAAGTGTCCAGTTAAAATGTCTGTATATCCATTGTATTATCCGTTCATTGGGTTGAAGTAGCTTCATGCACACATTGCTTGTGTTGTAGGTGATTCCAAGAGCCACAAATAATGTTAAAACACTCTCCCTAATGTCACTATGACATTCTATAAATCAGTCGACAGTCTCCTAATAAAAGAAAGGCGGGCCACTTGTGCTCCTTGCATCAAATCCCTGAGCAAAGTCACTGACCATTCACAACCCATTGGCCGAGGTTAGGCACAGGAAACAGGAAACCAGTCTGTCCTCTCTGTGACTCCCACTCCCCCTGCCCGGCGACAGAGGGATCATGGGAGCTACCGTTTAGTCATTGGCGGGAGCGGGTGAAAGGACTTTAGTTAGCACTAGTGTGGGGGCCGATGGTAGTACCTTGGGTAGAGTGGGGTGTAGCTGGAATGACCATAGGAGGGACTGTAGGAGCTGGCTGGGGTGTAGGCAGAGGAATGGCTATAATAGGACGAGGAAGAAGGCATGCAGGAGCTAGAGGACATGTAAGAGGATGCGGACGAATAGGAGGAAGAGGTGTAGGACGAGGGGGTGTAGAGGCCTGAGGAGCGGGTCAGGCTGGTGAGGGGCCGTGTCCGGGGCGAGGAGCCCCACGTGGGCCGCCGCACCCCTAGGATGGGGGAACGGTAGGGGGAGGACGGGGTCGAGCCGGGCTGGGTGGGCCCGCTGGGAGAGGGATGCCTGGACAGGCCCGAGCTACGGGGCTGAGGGGAATGGTCTACAGCGAAACCAGGGGAGTCCACCACATACGTCTGGACGCCCACGGCCCACTGAGAGGTGGCCAGCCTCAGTGGCGTGGAGGGCGGGCTGAAACGGGAAGGGGAGGCGGGCGCCTCCAGCGACGGAGGGCTGCTCGGGGCCGAGGGGCCGGCGGACGCTACGGAGGAGGGACTCTGGAGGGGGAGTCTCGGAGAAGTGGGGGAGGCCAGAGAGGAGGCCAGAGCTGCGGCAGCTGCCCGCATGGAGGTAGGGCTGAGGGGGGCGCAAGAGGGGCTGTAGAGGCTGGTAGGCGGCAGGCTGCCGGAGGAGGCTGAGGCTGGGTGACTTACTTTGGGGGTTCGGGTCTTCATGCGGGCCACCTTGCTTCCGCGGGTGCGGTGCGACTGCTCCTGGTCAAAGGCCAGGTCCTCCAGGCGCTGGGTGAGGGCCAGCTTCTGCTGGATGGCCATGCGGAGCAACGAGTTCAGTGTCTTCTTCTCGTCCTCGGCTGCAGCCAGCTGCCGCTGCATCTCATCCAGCTGGGTCACATACTCGTCACACCTGGAAAAGGCAGGGAGCCAGAGGAACACAATGGAGAGAGAAACATGAGAAAAAGAAGGAGAGAGAGAGAGATGATTCCTTGCATAGGCGGCCATTTTTGAATGATCAATGACTATCTATGCAGCATGTTTTTCTTCTGTGCATTGACCTGGTGGCAAACATGGCTCGCAGGGATGAGAAGGTGGCGGCGTCCTCCTTCAGCGCCTTGAGCTCGTTCCTCAGCTTCATCATGGTGTCCGTCACCATGGCCTTCTCATTCTCATACTTACTCTTCAGGTTGGCCAGAGCCCCCTCTGCAGTCTGGAAGGGGACACACAACACACTCTTGTCACATCTTGTTTTCTTCCCTCCCATCCGGTAATGATAACGTGGATGGAATGGAACGAAACCCTTTTCAGCTGTGATTAAGAAGGTCAGAGCACATGCTCGGCACCTTCGCCTGACGATTAAAGCTACGTCGGTTGTGCTTGCAATTCCACACACGCGTTTCCACATGGTGGCCATGGCCTTTCTATTGTAACCCCTCTCACTGCTCTATTGATCCCCGCCCCCCGCCCCGTGGAGCGTTCTCCAGTGGGTGCTCACAGAGTAAATACAGCAAAGCTTGCTCAGTAAAAAGAGAAAATGAGCCGCGCTCAGCAGTTTTCTGGAATGCAGGCATAGTGTTCTACTTGATGCTGCTTTATAATGAGCCACGAAACGCATTGACCAGGTAACAATAGAAGTCTCACTTTTTTAAATATCTGGTAACTTGAAAACACCATGGCCTCTATTTAAACAAAGGCTTTGTTTGGAATAGATACAAATAGTTGCTGGCATCAGTAACCCTTTGCATTACAGGTTGAATAAATTAAATAAAAATAGAGACCGATCTCGGGAAGGCTTGCTTAATCAACATGGTTGCTGTAAACTGTCTTTTAATTTCAATTCTATGTGTATAGAATAAATACAATTGACCCCACGGCAGTTCTAGAGTTAATTAGAATACACTGGGTATAAAATACATGAAAGGGGTTCTTTGTAAACAAAATACAATACAGTGCTACATCAATGTGCCACGGCTTTTTTAACATGTAGCATAAACAATATCGCCGTTTACTTTTATGATCACTTGCGTTTATTTGTAGGTGGCAATATCCAATGTCCCTCTTCTTCAAATGTTTTGGCTGTCTATACCAGACAACACATAATCTCTTTATTTCACAACTAGATATGTCTACATATGCCTGACCTGTTTGTTAGCCTTGAGGACCAGCCGCAGCGTGGCTATCTGCTCCCTCTTGGTGCTCAGCAGAGACTTGAGCTTGAGGATCTCCTCCATGCACGTCTCCTTGTCTTTGTCCAGCAGCGGGGCCAGGTCCCGGGCTGCAGCCCTCTGTCTTGACAGCTGCAGCGAGCGGTCCACGGCCCTCTGGAGGTGCTTCACCTGGAGGGGGCAGGGGAGGGCAAGGAGCCGGAAAGGAAGGGATCACTGTCAAGGCCAGCTTTAGGTTTGCAGAGGGAATTGTTGGAGACTGCATTGTTGTGATGTTGATGCTTTGTCATGACACAAAGGCCACACAATGTAAACTCACCCTCACCCCCACACCCACACAGACGCACACACTCACACACACACAAACGCACACACACTTACACACACACACATACACACACACACTCACACACAGACACACACACACACACACACACACACAAACACACACATACCCTAAACAACCGTACACAAGAGAGCAAATCGAACAGGTTATTTACCTGTTCTCTAATGATGGTGTTAAGGTTGTAAATGTTCATGGGTTCCTTCCGTAGCTCTCCAACTGGCTCTTGAGCCGGCGACGATGACGACGAGGACGATGAAGAGGCACTGATGCTGGGCGAGCCTGCGGGAGGAGTCCGAGGACCCGGACTGCCCTGCGGAGAGGGGGCCGCTCGCTCCCGCCCGCCCCCCTCTTTGGCCCCTTCTCTGCTCCCCGAGAGGGGCTCTTTGGAGGGGGACTCCGAGGGGCTCCGGGACTCCCCGGAGGAAGTCGCAGCCGCCACGGCAGCCAGGCGGCGGGCCAGCCGCGGCGTGAGCAGCACCCGGCTGTCGTCGGCCGTGGAGGCCTTGAGCGCGGCGCTGAGCCCCCGGAGGCCCCGGCCCTGCCGGTAGTAGTCCAGCATGACGCGGTTGGGCGTCTCGTTGTTGCACAGACACACGTGGTGGTAGAGCTGCGCCAGCTCCTCGCTGAAGGTCACCAGCTCGTCCTGCGCCGCGTTCAGTGCCACCTGGCTCTCGCCCGCGGAGGAGCGCGACGCCCGCGCCTCCGCCTCCAGCGCCGCCGTGCGGGCGCGCTCCTCGCGGCAGCTGCGCTCCAGCCGGGCCACCTGCTCCTCCAGGCCGCGGAGCTGGGCGTCGCCCCGCGAGCGCTCCTCCACGCCGCCCTCCATGCACTGGGCCAGCCGCTCCCTCATGGCCTTCAGCTCGGCCTTGAGCTCCACCACCTCGGTGACGGCCACGCGGTACTTACACTGGAGGATCTCCAGGCCCGGGGTGGGGTGGCAGAACATGGACGCTCTGTTCGGAGTCCCGCTCCTGTCCTCCCCGTCACCTCCCTCCTCCTCCTCCTCTCCCTGGTCCATGAGGCTCTCGCGGTTGAGCTGGGCCTCGCCGTCCCCCTGGGTCTCGCGGGCGTGCTGGGCCTCCCGGTGGAGGCGTCGCAGGGCTGTGACTCTCTCGCTCAGGCGGATGGCCCTCTCGTGCTGCTCCGTCAGTGCCCCCTGCGTGTGCTGCAGCTGGGTCTGGGACTCCTGCAGGCTGGTGAGCAGCGCTGTCTTCTCTCGCTCCACCTGACGGAGGCACCACCATGGAGGAACGAATAGAAGGGAATAGTTACGTAGAATGTTCAGGGAATATTTTTATTTCATTTTCTATTTTCCTTCATTGAACTGTTCATGATTAGTTGTCAGTGATGTTCACGGACTGGAATTACACCTGTTATCTAGAACTGCATCCATTGCGATTCAGAGGGAGTTGATGGGCATCCCAATTAAGAGCATCAAAACACTACACAGCTACACGGCATCGCAATCCTCTTTGTGCACTCATGTTGGTTGAACATCACCATAAACATGGGCGTGCTTCATCATTTCACCTCCCCTCCCTCCCCTTCCTATCCTTCCTCCCGCACTCTGCATACTGGTGAGTGGTCGATAGACCACTGGGTCAGCCAGGATATAAATAAGATCCCTCTGCTGCCCGACCAATGAGGAAGGGCAGAGGGAGAGAGTGGTGGGATTGAGTTTCAACTAGGAGGACTGCAGCATCCAGTTGTGCGCGCACCGCACACACACACACACACACACACACACACACACACACACAATCACACACACACACACACACACACACATACACACACACCTGAGTCATGTTCAACTTCAATAAAAAGGTAGAGCTTATTCAGTGAAAAGCAATTTCAAGGGTTTGTAAACAAAAGGTTAAAAAAGCACCAGACAAAGCTGACATTTCTGTGACATTTCGAGCCTTTAAAGTGATAGAGAGGGAGAGGTGCAGGCTTGAGAGTGAGTCCTCTGGCTTATGCTAGCAATATTCCACTGTGAATAATTCAACACATTATCCCCAGGATCTGCAGCATGGGAGGAGATGAAAGAGGGATTCTTGTAAATAGTGAGCTCATATTTACAGTATATTTATTCGAAACACTTTAAGGCACATTCATTTAGCGTGTCTTTACAACAGAATAGTTTTTGTTGAACCCTGTGCTACGACACTTCAAAGCACACAGTTATTTAACGCTTCATAACATTATATCTAAACATAACAACAAAGCTCTCCGTGATTCGAAAATGAAAGGGCGTCAACCCAACTAAATGAAGCAGAGGCCCCAGAGCAGACCCACCTGCATCAGCTGCTGCTTGAGCTTCTGAATCTCCGTCATGTTCATCTCGCTGAAAAGGTCGGCGGGCCCTCCCTCCGCCTTCTTCCCCGCTCCACGGCACTCGCCGTTGGCCCTGGGCAGCGACCCCGACCCGCCGCCGCACCCGGGGCCGACCCCGTGCTGGTGGCCGTTGCACCGGCCGCCCGGCTCCTCGGCGGTGGGGGACTGGAGCGCCGTGGGCGTGGCCGTACCACTGGGCGGCGCCGAGGTGAAGGCGAAGTGGGCGCCGCCGGTGAAGGTGACGTCGCAGAGGCTGAGGTGGTGGACGAGCTCCTTGCGGAGGTGGTTCTTGGTCTCGCGCTCCGTCTTCAGGGAGTCCAGGGCCTCTTCCAGCTGCACCTCGGAGATGTCCTTCAGGCGCAGGGCGTCCCCAAGCTGGCTGTTCAGCAGCACCGTCTCCTCCTCCAGGACTTTGATCTCGTGCTTCAGGCCCTCAAACTCCACCTTGGGGCAGGGATGAGACAAGTGGAGGGGTGTGGAGCGGTAGATGGAAAAGGGAACAGAACAAAACGGTACAAGCACATCACTTCACTTCACTGAACTGATCATGAATCAAGTATTATATGATAGTTATTTGTGAAACATTTAAATAAATGAAATAGACACCTCCAAGAACACCACTTTAATACGCAGTGGGAGTGTAGGTGTGCCATGACTGTGTGTGTGTGTGTGCGTGTGTGTGTGCTCTATCCCCACCTGGTTCTGTTTGAGCGTGGACACCAGCTTCTGCAGTGAGATGTTCTCCTCCTCCAGCTCGGTGTAGTCCTGCAGCAGCCTGGCCTCCCTGAACTTGTACTCCCTGATCTCCTCCCTCATCCGGCTCCTCTGCAGCTCCAGCATCTCATTGCTCTGGAGATTAAAATAAGCGCAGACATTTACAGTGGAAACATTACTTAAAGACTCCATGTTCCCCAGTGCTTCCCCTACAACTACGCAATGTTGTTGAGTGCTCAGAGGACGTCACCTCTCGTAACTCCTGCACTAAGGTACTGAGGTGTTCGTTGTCGGTCAGGGTGTTGGCCGCCGTGCCGCGGCTGTGTTTGAGCTCCGACTGCATGTCCAGCAGGCGGCTCATGTAGTAGGCCTCCTTGGTGGCCGACTCCTGGAGCAGCGTCTCCTCGTTGGTCTCCCCGTCGGCGGCCACCTTACGCTGGGTAGAGTAGGCCTGGCCAAACGCCTGGACGGGACGATGGGGGGGAAGAGGGAGGAACACACGGGGTGGGGTGGGGGGGTAACGGAGGAAGGACGGATGAGACGGAAGGAGGGAGGAAAGAGAGGAGGAGATGGAGCGGGAACAGAGCAGAGAGACGTTTCAGCAAAACTCAAGTTGGGGCCAATCCATCATCTCTCCTAGTTGTCACTATCAATGGCTTATTTTCTTTCTGCTGAGCCCCACCAAAATCAATGTTATTTTCTCGTTTCTGTAGAAAACACGCATTGACAATCTCATAAAGGAAACGTGGCACAAACTCAGATCTAGTGAACAGGTGGAGCCCCAGGCAATTTTTTTTTGTCTGCTGGGTGATGTCTACTGGACAGACGTCCACGGGGACGGAGGGAAGACATGGGGATATGGGTGGTGTGTTCAGTTAGGGGGGGGGGGGGGGGGGGGGGTTAGTGGGTGTGTCAACACGGAGACACGTGACGTGGTCCTCCGAGTGCGACTGCTTTAAGGGCTAGAGGGGGAGAGATGGGTAAGAGCGCAAGAGGGAGGAGGAAAGAAAGTAGGAGATCGAGAAAGAGAGAGAGAGAGACACACACACACAGAGAGAGAGAGAGAGAGAGAGAGAGAGAGAGAGAGGGAGAGAGAGAGAGAGAGAGAGGGATCGATTCCCGGCTCAGCAGAATGCTGAAAGAAGAATATTATAGAGTGGGGGAATCAATGGGAGGTGCCATCCTACGCCGCCCGGGGAGAACGAGGGATAAAGACCAAAGACGATGGGAAGAGGAGCGGAAGACAACAAAACTTTCCCTTTGCGTCACAGCTCGCTGCAGGATCGCATAGGCCAGTGAGTGAATTTAGGCTACCTCAAACACTTAGCACCGTTCCCACTGCCCCTGTTTAGGAGTCTTTCCATAGTGGAGCGCTGTAAGTACAGTTTGATCTGAGGGGCCGGGGAGCTGACGGTGGACGGCCGCAGGTGATTCAGCAGGGCTCCATTAGTTCTGCTCCACTGGCGCATTTCGGAATGAACAAATGTGTCCGTGCATTTGTTACAGGGTAAACAAACAAACAAACACAATAGCAAACCTTTCTGTCCTTATGACTAATGCCCACAAAACCACAACAACCAATGGATTGGAAACCCTATCTGTCTATCTATTGGATTCTTATAAACCAATGTCTAGACACCATGTTTATATGTTAAGATACTATGAAAGCTTCTCCAATGTGTGCATGCAGTCATCCAATACCCTGTCATGCCTCAGCTAGAGGGGACATGAGTGGGTTTCCACGGACAGGCGACATCTGTCTCCTCCACACGCCCGCCACATGTGAGGTGTACCCCGGGCCTATTGTCTAACGGTCCGTCAGGCTGCACACAGAGGGTGCCAGAGCCCATTCATCATCCTGAAGGCTGGGCTAAATCACCACTCCACCACTCCACAGGTTGACTAAATGGCATCCTGAATTACACAGCACCCCTCCCTTCCCTCCCTCCAGGCCCATTAAGACGCCGGGGAAGCAGGGCCAGTCGCCTAAAGTGCAGGTGGGAGTGGCTCATTCGATTTCCAGCTAATATGGAGAGAGGGGAGACATGTTGAGCCATTCTCCCTGCATGGCTGGAGACAGATGGGGCCTCGCAGCAATGCGAGGGCCCCGGCGACCTTATTTTATCAGGGCCCAAATCCCATTATCGGCCCCCTCTCACAGAGTCCATTTATTTCCACACAGAGGCTGGTGGGGGCGAAAGCAGACGGTGTTGGTCTTTACCAAAGGGCACTGGGAAGCTGTGTGGGAAAACGGTGTCCACACGTTTTAACATCACACAGACCGAATAGCACAACAACAACAAACAGTATTTAATCTCTATGGACATAGACCTAGGGAGGGTGAAAAGTGTGTGCTTGTATACGTGTGCGACTGAATATCCATGATAAGTAAAAACATTTAAGCACTTTAATTAAAGCAAAATAACAAGACCAAAATGGGTAAAATTGGAACGGTAGATAGGAGTTCTTATGAAGCATAGTCCCAGCATCACCGCTCCCTCCAAAAATATATAAATGACAGGATTTACAGGGCAGGATGAGTCAGCAGTATTGTTTGGAAGCAGTTCAGAAGAGGAAGAAGCAGAGGATTAAGGTTTCTTCCCAGACGTAGCTAGGTACAACTCAAGTTTCCTCTGTCGGTTATTGGTAAGAATGCCGGACCCAAGGAGTGTAAGAGCTACCTTTAAAATAATTGAATTTAGTGGTGAACAACACGACTTTATTTCCATCCATCCATTATCAGAACCGCTTATCCTATAAAGGGTCACGGAGGACTTTGGGCTAGAGGCGGAGTAGACCCTGGACAGATCGCCAGTCCATCACAGGGCTAACGCATAGACATACAACAACTCTCTCTCTCTCACACACACACACACACACACACACACACACACACATTCACACCTATGGACAACTTAGAGTCACTATTGAACCTACATGTTTTTAGACTGTGGGAGGAAACCAGAATACCTGGAGGAAACCCACGCTAACACGAGGAGAACATGCAAACTCCACACAGAAAGCCCCTCAGGTGGGGATCGAACTCAGGACCTTCTTACTGGAGGCAACAGCGCTAACCACTGCGCCACCGTTATTGTGAAAGAGAGCAACACACGGGGCTATGAAACACATACCAGAACAAAATTGGCTCTCCACTGTCTCCAGTGGGAATCCACAGGCCGATGTACAACTATGTTGCTCGTCTCTGTTCCTACGTTGGGGTTTGTTCATTTACTTATCTTTCACTAAGTGATCCTATCTCTGAGAGGATGACAGACACACGGCACACTGGCCAGGTTAAGGGCTTTTCCCCCCGACGTAGGTAGATAGACCTCAAGCAGACACACTGTTGTTAGGGAGGACAAGGGGCATTGAGAATGGCAAAATCGAATTAAACTCAATTCAATTTGGTAGTGAATAACTTTATTCAAATGGTCAAAAAACAGCACGTGCTTACAGGCATGGAGAGCGGGATCTAATCGGTCCGAGGCTGAATACAATGGACTGACTGACTGAAAGGCTTGTGTGTGTGTGTGTGTGTGTGTGTGTGTGTGTGTGACTGGTGCTGTCCCACTGTCTGAGAGATGATGACAAACACCGGATAAGCCTGATAGGCAAATTACACCAGATTTAACCACCTCCGGTAAGTGAGACTGGCTACTCGATCGATAGACGAGGCCTTCCCAGAAGTTACAACATAACGGCCTGCTGCAAGTGTATCTGTGTTAATATTGCTATAGTGTGTGTGAGTGTGTGTGTATGTGTGTGTGTGTGTGTGTGTGTGGTGCTCAATGGTTAGTGTGCTACCTTGCACTGTAATACTAGGGCAAGGCATAGTGTGGGCACAGAGTCAGACACCACACTGCTGTTACAAAGAGACGCTGTGATAATGAAAGTTTGACATCCGCGGTTTCATTGTTCTTCAGACTTGTGACAGGTTCTCCAGACACCCTGAGGTCTGCGAACAATGGCACTCACTCACCGAGACAGGCACCAACTCCACATGTACCTGTCAGCTTGCAAAATGTCCCCCTCAAGGATGGTGGCCCTTGAATATCTGCGTTCTGCTAAAATGACACAGTACTAACAAAGACATATAAAGACTGGAGCGAGACAGAGAATAAAAACATTTGGTAAAGAGAAAAATGGAGTGTGTGTCTGACAGAGTTAAAAAGAGCGAGAGAGAGAGAGAAC